>PVIR01011627.1:0-38005 GCA_004026965.1 Petromus typicus
TTTTCTTAATTCTCACACTAAAATCAAATGGAAGCAAAAAACAGAGAATCTACCACGGGAAAGCCCTGTGCTCAGAAGTATTAAAGGACAAAAACAAAGAATAATTAGTGTACCAGGGCTCCTTCTCTTTTAATTCTGGGCCCTGGGTGAACTACTTATCTTCTAGGACTCAGTTTCCTCATGAAGGATAGAAATACAGATAATGATAGAAACAAATAAAACATAACAAAGGGATACACTAATGAAACTAAAAGCTGGCTGGGCATAGTGGCACATGCCTATATCCCAGCCCCACCACCCATGTGGTTGAGGCAGGAGGATCATCACGGGTTTGAGGCCAGCCCAGGGTACATAGTAAATCCAAGCAAGGCCAGCCTGAACAGCCCGGTGAGACCATGACTAATGACTAAAAAAAAAAAAATTAAAAGCTAGCTCTCCATGCAAAGGTTAGCCAGGTATATAAACTAGGCAAAAATTGTATCAATGATGCACAGAAGCAAACAATGAAAAACATAAACTGAGATGCAGAGAGATTTTAAAATAAAATCATATACTATAAATGCAAAATTTTAACACATTTCTGGAAAACTCTAGCTGGATTTTTTTTTTTTTTTTTTTTTTTTTTTTGAGACAGGGTCTCGCTTTGTAGTTCAGGCTGGCCCTGAGCTCAGTCTCAAACTCACATCACAGCAATCCTCCTGCCTCTGCCTCCTGAGTGCTGGGATTACAGGTGTGAGCCACCATGCCCGGCACTGTGGTATGTGGTACTGATTGCTGCTGGGCATTGAGTCTCCACACCTAGTATGGTATGTGGCTACTGGGGATCAAACCTGGGTCCTTGAGCTTGCAAGACAGGCGCCCGGAACCACTGAGCTAAATCCCCGGCCCTTAGCTGGATTTTTTTTAAAGAAACTTTGTTGGGAACCATCCTGTTTGGAAAGTGCAAGGTCCAAACTGACCAGGCCTTCCTGCCTGCAGATGGAGTTGGGATTTGACTCTTGTCTTCCCCTCTGGTAGTAACAGGGACGCAAGGGTCCCATGTGCTGTGATGCTTCGGGGCAGAACTTCACCGAATCTCTCCAACTTCTCAAGGACTACGGCGGACATCTGCCTTGCCTTCAGGATCTTCCCTCTACATAGCTTCTCTAGGACTATTGTTGGTGTCCCCCGGCCTTTCCGGGCCTTTTAAAATGTAGATAATAAAAGGGGTGGCCGGCTGGAGTCTGGGGTCTTGCTGCCCAGAGTAACACAGATCAGGCCAAAGCTCAGCTTCTCTAAGTCTCATTTCTGCCTAATTATTAATTTACGTCCCCTTCCCTGACCTCCCACAGAACTTGATGATCATCCTAACATTTGCATATAAAAGTCAAGATCACAAAGCTTAAGTAAACCGAGTACAAGAGAACCAAGGAGACAAACCCCCCACCACTGTAAAAAAAACCACAGTAAGGTGCCACCGCAGATAAGCAGGACAAAAAAGTGTAGAAACAGGACCAAGGCCAAAAGAAAAGGGACAAGTCAAACAGCAGGTAGAGGGCAGGCTGCTCCCTTAGCAGAGGGTACCGGAAGAAAGGAAAAGCTAGGCCTTAGCCCACATGGATAAAGGGAATCTGAACAGATCAGAGCCCTCTGATACTTAAACTAATGCTACACAAGTAAATGCAGACTGTGCCTGTGGCTCGGAGACTAGGGAAGGAGCTACTGTAACAAAACAAAAAACATGAGGCATTGGATTAGAGAACATCAAAACCTAGGACCTCCACCCATGGGAGACAGATGACAGTGAGAAAGTATCTGTAACACGGGGCATGCAGGCGACAGGGTTATAGACAGCACTGGAGAGGACGGTAAGGTACATCGAGCTCAGAAAATATGAACCTGATTCTTGAGGCCCTGGGATCCCACTGGAAACCGATGATACCGCGGCACTTGTCAGGAGCACTGCATTGCAGGAGCTATGTCTCCCTGTCCCTTCCCCTGTGGTCGCCAGTGCTGAAGACCCACACGGGATGGTGTCAGTGCCCTTCCGTGTGACTCCAGCCTAAGTCAGCCTCACTTCTGACAGCAGCACTCAACAGCTTGGGTGGAGAGGGCTGCGCCGCACACACTGTTCTGGGCACTGACGTTTCGCAGCATCCCCGGCCTCCACCGCTAACGCGCAGGCACACACCTCCCTACCACCAGGTTCACACAACCAAAAATGTCCCCAGCATGCCAAGTGTCCTTCAAGGGCAAAGGCACCCCTGGCTGGGAACTGTTCAGTGTGGACTTGTGTGGCATCCATGCTTAGGGCCCTCCACCCCCAACTTTCTCAACTCTCCTCCTGGTGCTCCAACATGAGGCTGTGGGGCCTTGGGGAGAACGTGGGAACCCCAACTGTCCTCTCACACACAGAGACCCCATCCTGCAAAGTACACTGCCTCTCTTCCCCAGCTCCGCACAGGCAGGGAACACTTACTAGAAAACTCTTTCCTGCTTTACGTTTTTCTTTTAGTCAATTTCTAAAACAAACGGTTTGGGGTTATGTGACAAAGTTAGAAATTTATGAAGAGAGGTAAAGTGAGGAAAAAAAAAATCCAAGCTCACTATTCAGTATTAATTTGATGGAAAATTCTGTCTTCTTTTTTCTTTCTGCAACATACCTAGCTGAAGCAGTTTCTTATTTATGACAATCTTGATGTAATTTTCTTGAAATCCAAAGGTTTCAGCTATTCTATAAAATAAAACCAGTGAAAAATGGCAGAAAGGCATATTTGTTAATTATTACCCATGAAAAGATTTTACTCATCATACTCATTTTATACATTTACTCAGAAACACACAGCACTTCAGCTTTCTGCCTCATCAGCTCACCTCTCGATCTGACCAGCACCCTGGGCAGCTGTCTCAAACTACATGAGCAACCAAGCCCTTCTTCTGCCTCTGTGTTAGCAGAGGTGCTTCCTCAGACCCTGGGACCGACTGTGAGGCTGTTACACGGGGAAGAACCCGCCTGATGCTCTCCAGAGTTTCCTCCGAGAAGCCTGTAGCAGGGCACCAAATGACAGCCCTTCCCAGATCTAACCCACGCCAGCAAGAAAACTGGCCATCAGTGCCGGGGTCTCACCGCTGGGAATGGCGGTGTCAGCCGGGCAGAGAAATGGGGTGACTGAGCCGAGGGGCTAGGATGAGAAATAAGTAAAGACAGAACAGCGGGACTTGGAGGGCTCATCAGTCAATGCCGAATGAGTGCCACGTTTATTTAACAGCCTTCTTTTATACATTTCTTAAGTACCGCCCATGAGCCAACCAGCTTCGTTCAGGTGTACAGAAAATAAAAAAGTTAGTGAAAGAATTCGTGGGTGGGGTGTGCTGACAATATTCTTAATTTAATCTGGTATGAGGATGTGTACAGGTTCTTAGTTTAATCTTGTTTGAGGGTGTGTAAAGGTTCTTAGTTTAATTGAGCAAAGACAGTAATTATCCTTGAGGAAAGTAGACAATGTTGGGCTCTCATCCAGAAATCAGGCCCACTTTTTCTCTCCTGCATGGGCAGCCATGACACTGTAGGAAACGGCTCCCAATACATCAGCTAAAGAAATACAGTGACTGCTGAGCCCTAATGGGGCTCAAAGCACCAACTAAAAACACCTTGAGTAGGCAGACATTTAATTCTCACAGGTGTCTATCCATTTCCTTGCTAGATGTTTCATTCTGAAAACTGGCTAAACCACATGCCCTTTCTGAGTGAATAAAACTAGTTGCTGATAAAAAAAAAAAAAAAGAAAAATCCTCCAAACCCAAGCAGATTAAATAATGCACCAGGGATTTTGCTGCTGTGAAGGCAGATATTTATCTGTTTATTTCACAGATGGGACAACAGCTTGAAATCAGCTAAAACACTTTACTGGAGGGCACTGCAAGCTGTAAGAGCACCAAGGAATGGAACTGAAAAGTAATATGATGAACCCCAGGCACTGCTGCACCCTATCCATTCACTCAAACACACACCAAGCACCTCCCCCGTTGCTGGGCTGTCACCTCCATCCCACCCAAGCTGTGCAGGGAAGCAAGTAGCCACTCAGTCATCACTGTGCAGCCAGGCACGGCCTCCCGCCGCTGCCCAGCCTCTTCCTCCAGGCTGAGCAGGACACCCTGCCTGGCTCTGGGGAACCAAGTGAGCCACACGAAACAGCAGGGCAGAGTTCGTACTTACTGGGACCTCAGGTCTCTGCCACTGATGTGCAGTCGGGTCTCCAGCATGTTTTTCTTATCCTATTTAAACATAAGACGAACAAATAATGCAAACTGAGAATCAACGTTAGGGGCAGAAAACGCAGCCTCCCTGGAGAAGCCTGCTGACCATAAGCCACAGCAGGCCGCCTTGGAGATAGTAGTCCTTGAGAAGGTAGCAGTGGGGCTGTCAAGTGGCCAGCCATCTTTATAGTCAAATTTTAGAGCACTGTCTTCAGCTTCCCTCAAACACACACCAAGCCTGGCACCTCCCGGCACCTCCCTTTCTGCCACTCTTCTCCCAAGTTCCTGCATTTTCCGTCGCCAGACTTGCCTACTCTGTACACCACAGATGCACCAGGATTTCATTCTGTACTTCTAAGCAGCTTCCTATGGTATAGGTTTATCACATTTCTTTACCCATTCATCCACTTGGGGACATTTACTGCTACCTTTCAGTGATTATGCGGCACTGTTCAGAATATCCATGTGCAAGTTGTCACACGCCTGTGCTGCTTATAAGAAGCACTGCTGAGCACCTGACCAGTGACATAGCTGGGTGTGGGCCATGGAAGACATGACCCTGGACAACGAGGCCCCACCAGGCCCCGGGCCTCCTTGACCGTGCAGCCTGCCGCCCTCTGGCCTTCAGAGGAGAAAAGGATGATTCCTCTGAGGGGTGTTCTGCCGCAGAGTCCTACCAAACACAGTGTCTTCTTTGATCCCGCCATATTTCTGACAACTAAACTAGACAGGATAAGATGGCGACACATGGCTCTTGACATGAGAAGGTCCAAGACAAACAAAACACATCTTGGGAATGGACTAGTCTGAGTCCACACTATCAGCAAGTAAAGTCATTTTGGGGAACTTTAGCTTTGAAAGGCAACTTGATAAAAACCATCTATCGGATCACACCACCAAGTATTAGTCCTTATGCAAATCTGGGGAAATTACTCACCTTTTTTAGTCTTGAAGGTAAAAACACCTCAATTGTAGCAATTCCCGTTGTTTTATAATTTTCATTTCCTGTTCCACGTTCAATTGCTTTGCAACGTATTTCTTCTATTATCTTTTCTACTTCATCTTCACAACATCCTAGCTTGTTCGAATACCTCTTAGCAAGGTCCTAGGATGAAAAAAATCAGAAAGCACAGCTCAGTACAAGAGCAATGCCAGAAAACAACAAGGAAGGAAACCCAGAAAAGGCATGAGAGACTCTAGTGCAGACAATTTTGACAAGCAGAGGTCAAAATCCAGCCACAGCTCTTAGGATCCAGGAAGAAACCAAAACAGCTACAAAGAGACCGAAAAAGAGGCTTAGTGGACCAAAAGAAAATAACTGGGACTACTCTATGGGGGAAGGAAGGGTAGGGAGACCGACTTTGTGCCCCTAGTACAGTAAGAAATTATTTTAGGAGACAGTGAACTGTTCAATGCCTCTACAGGGCAAAGACAGAAAATAAACAGGAAAACATTCTAACTTTTCAAACTTGCCAGAACAAGATGGGTCAGACTCAAACAACTCTCAGTAGAAAATTCTAAGGCATTTGTTATAAAAAGTATTTGACAAGGAGAATTTAGAAAGAAAACTTCAAAGATTTAAGGGAGCTCAAAAAGGATGTGAACCTCTATTAACAGTGAAGTCAGTATGTTTTCTCCCTCCAAAATGCTTGCTTGGGGACTTAATGCCTCCATTTCATAAATGGCAAACAATAACAAACCAAGTCCACAGTTTTATTAAATCTGTAATACAACACAGCAGACCGCCCCGCTGATCATGCCCAAAGCAGGCAGTGAAGACCTAGCCCTGAAGCTGGCTCAAGAGCCTGTGACAAATACACGGCCCAGGACAGACTGACTCTCACCCTGAGACAGGAAGGCTTGTCTCTTCCTTTACAAGCACTGGCAACCCAGCCCGCTCACCTCATCCTAGCAACCACTGTGTCACCAGTAAATACCCAGGGTTCCAGCCGGCCAGGGCTTTGCTTGCTCAAGCACAGGCCACTCCAGCTCCCGATCTTTGTCTCTAACTCTCTGTCTCAGCATCAAGCAAGAGATCAGGATCTGCTGGAGATGACCCTGTATATTGTGCCCAAAGCAGGCTGTAAACTGTGCAGGCTGTGATGAGTTCACCCTCAACTGGCTCATTGTAAGAAGTGAGTCTGGCTGGAAGTGGTGGCTCACTCATATAATCCCAGCACTCCGGAGCCAGAGGCAGGAGGATTGCTGTGAGTTCAAGGCTTGCCTGGGCTACACAATGAGCTCAGAACCAGCCTGAACTACAGAAGTGAGACCCTGTTGAAAGGGAAGAAAGAAAGGAGAGAGAGAGAGAGAAAGAAAGAAAGAGGGGAGAGAGAGAAAGAGACAGAAAAGAACGGAACAGATTAGAGATGTAGTGCAGGCTAAAGGTGCTAATATTATCAAAAAGACAGACAGAGACAGATTATGCATGCTCATCTTATAAAGTTTATGCAAGTATTTCAAAACCTGAAAAAGAATCTGAAATCCCTTTCTAGTCTCATGTATGTACAATAGGTATATACATTTAAGCTATATAAATTTTAGTTAAGTTTTTTTTTTTTTTTTTAAACAGGGTTTCACTTTGTAGTTCAGGCTAGCCCTGAGCTCACTATGTAGCCAAGGTGAGCCTTGAACTCACAGCAATCCTCCTGCCTCTGCCTCCTGAGTGCTGGGATTATAAGTGCGAGCCACTATGCCTAGCATTGTGGTATGTGGTACTTATTGCTGGTGGATGTGAGTCACTTTGTCCAGCTTTGTTGTATGTGGTTACCGGGGATTGAACTAGGGACTTTGTGCTTGCAAGGCAGGCGCTGGAACAACTGAGCTAAATCCCTGGCCCAAAACATGCAAACTTTTAAATAAAATACTTTTTTAAAAATAATGCTCAAAATAATTTTCTGAAAAATCTATGCACCTACCTGGTGAGGGTGTCTGCTTTATTCCTGACACCAAAGAGTGTCCTGTGGTTCAGTTCAGTTCTGACACATACCACCCAGAGATGGGTTAGATTGCACACGTCTGAGGGCCTGTCCTTTATAATGCCCTCACAGTAGGACCCCGTGTCCAGTGTCCAGGGGGCCAGATCACCCACACCTCTGTCTGACACTGTCCTCTTCTGGGCGTGTTAATTTGCTCTGCTTGCCAACTTAGAAGCTGTTAGAGCCGGCCACTCAGGGTTTTATGGAAGCAGCATCCGTGTGTCACTAGCCACGTGGTTAGCGCCACCCCTGCAGCTCTCCCTCCCCCAGAGGCTGCAGGGCCGGCCACAATTCCAACCAGCTCAGTATGGTCTGATCTAGCGGTGACCAACCCCATGCCGACGCTGTCTAGGGGCCACCACGCACCATCAGGACAGAAGACGGTCCTACTGGGCTCGCCACTCCACAAGGGTTCTAGCTGTACCGGGAACTGGGAGAAAGACCTGTTATCTCCCGTTTTGTACAGCCAAGAAGCCACAACAACCAAATTCTGAAGTGGGCTTCCAAAACCAAAGCAAAGCAAAACAAAGCGACCCCAGAAGCCGTCAAGGATGGCCACAAAGGAGGCCTGAGACCCTCTGGACTGCAGCCTGGTGTCACCACCAAACAGGACAATTCAACGCCCTCTCGAGAGCCCACCATCCCTGTGAATAGTACTTCGTGTTCAGGACACTCACTTGCGACAAACAGAACACGACAGCATGCTCCAATACGGAGATTTCTGCCAACAGTGGGTCAAGTTTCTCTGCTTCGAAAGGAGGGAAAATTTCAATTTCTTGAACCTTGCAAAAATCAATACCACCTCTGACAATGCCAGAAGAAAGGGAGGCACAATTGCAGGGAAGTGTATTTTGGAGACGTGGAGACCGATGGCCACTGTGTAAAATGCTGAGCCAGGGGAGAGGAGCAGTGATTTTATAACCGAGGGTGCCGGTGAGGAGGACCGAGAAGCTGTGAGCCAGGGCTGCCCTGAGTCACCGTGATGTCACGGCACGCGTCCTGCTACACCAACAGACCAACATCAGCATTGAGTGAATAATTTTACATAATGCTATGAAAAGTATTAAAAATGCCACAGGCTTCCGGTGGGATCATGGACAGTTTCCCAAGGACCCAAATGTTAAAGGCTTGGTCCCCAGGGTCCCTCCAGAGGCGGGCCTATGGCGGGTCCTTGTCACTGGGTGCAATGCTGGGCACGGTGGCATAGGTCTGTAATCTCAGCACCCACAAGGCTGAGGTAGGAGGATCGCTGCAAGTTCAAGGCCAGCCCCTGAACTACACAGCAAGACCCTATCTCAAAAATAAAAAAGTATTAGGAGTATAGCTCAGTGGTGACTGCTGACCACATACGAGGCCCTGGGTTCAATCCCAAGCATGCTTAAAATATCCGTATTAGTATGCAAAATTAAGCTTGTCGACTACTACTACTAGAGAGTAGGTACTTGGTCATCACTGAGGCTTCTGGTGACATCCAAGGTTCATAGGGCTGTGCTTGGCAATTTCTGATGTTAGAATTTTACTAAGCAAGGAGATTTAAGTACTTGTATCTTAAAAGAAAAAATACCTTTAATACCAAACCACCTTCTTTATTTTCATCTGTATATGGAGGTTTCCAAAGCTGAATCTTGTCTTCCCTTAAAAACTGGGTCAATTTTGCTTGAAGATATTTCTTTTGTGCCATCCTTGAAAATAAAACTGTGTATCAATAAAACCCAATATTTTAAAAAATCTTATAGCTTACCTAACACACCACGGTGCTACGAAGAGTAAGCAAAGCTCCCCTCCACTCCCCAGTTTAATCTAAATTACTAAGGTTTTAGCTAGCTCTAGATTTTTCTAAAAATAATACATAAATAATACCTAACATGTACACTGATACACATTATATTTAATATAAAATATGGGCCAGGGATCTAGCTCAGTGGTTCCGGTGCCTGTATTGCAAGCGCAAGAGCCTGGGTTCGATCTCCCAGTAACCACATACCATACTGGACGTAGAGACTCACGCCCAGCAGCAATCAGTACCACATACCACAGTGCCAGGTGTGGTGGTTCACACCTGTAATCCCAGCACGTGGGAGACACAGGCAGGAGGATTGCTGTAAATTCAAGGTTGAGCTCAGGGCCAGCCTGAACTACAAAAGCGAGACCTTGCTCCCCCCCCAAAAAAAATTTCAGAGCTCCTAATATATAGCCAAAAGAATTACACTTTACTATCTTTTACCTTATTGTTTTGGTTGATTTTTGTTTTTTCAGATAGGGTCTCACTGTGTCCTTTAGACTAGCTCTGAACTCACTATGTAGCACAGCTGGCCTTAACTCATGGTGATCCTCCTGCCTCAGCCTCCTGGGTGCTGGGATTAGAGGCATACACCACCACATGAGCCCTATTAGTTTGTAATCTAAGAGAAAAGATGATCCCTATAGTAATGAATCTAATCTTTAAGCAATTCAATATAGAGCTTGTAAATTCTTCTGTACTTCGGTTAATTTCACACACACACACACACACACACACACACACACACACACACACACCCTAGTAGCTGAACACAAAGAAAACTAGCTTGAACTGTAAATTGGGGATAAAACGTTCTCTAGATCAGAATGCACTGAAGAGCTACAATAATAGACAAATTTGAATGAGAATATGTGATAGCACAGCAGACCGCCTGCCTACACTACTCAGAGCCAGCTCTGGCTGGCTGTTATTTTACAAGTGGGAAAACCCCGCCCCAGATTTGTAAAAAGATCTGGCAAAGGTCAGAAAACTGGGCAATGTGCCAGAACTTTAAGCATGAGACTTCTGCCTGGAACACTGCATTCTACTTTGTCACACAGTCCCTCACAACTTGTCTGCCCCGGAGTGCAGTGTCTCTCCCAGAGCTGTTCAAAGGGATGTGTCAGGTTGCTAAGAAATGGGGCGAGTGGGCCAGGTACCACACCTGCTCTCCAACCTGCAACATCACACAAGTAGAGAAGTAAAAAGTTAGTAGCTTCTGGATGATCAACATACATTCTAGAGTAAAAAACACGAATCGGTATAATCTAGATAAGTAACTGTTTGCCTATTCCCTATCTGTTCAAAATCAATTCACCTGATTTTTTTTTCCCATTAAGTGTATTGGTACATTTTAGGGAGACATTACGATTATATTCATCATTGAGAATTTGTACCTGTACATGACATATCTTGGTTCTTGTTTTGTCCCATTCCTCTTTCCTCACTTCTAACCCCCACGGTCCCTATTTCCAAAAGGGGATTCTGCTTTTCCTTCTTATATTTTCCCTTCCCTTCTTTCCTTCCCCCCCACCTACCCTCATTACTCCATCTTCCTTTTTGGACTTTTTTCCCCCCATTTTACATTATGTATTCCACATTTTGGGTCCTCATTTACTCTTTCAGTTTCTAACACCAGAAAAACTATTTTGTATTTACAGGTGTGTCTTACTCATTTCACTTAAGAATACGGTCTTAGTGCGTATCCATTTAGCTATAAATGTTTCATTTGTCCTTCTTTATGGCTGAGTAATACTCCATTTTAGAAAATAAAAAAGCACATGTTCTTTATCCATTCTGCAGTTAACGGACATTTGTACTTATTCTAACACTTGGGTATTACAAACCGTGTTCCTATAAACACAGGTGTGAGTACACCACTGTGGTATGACGCTTTTAATTTTGGGGAAGATAGCCATTAAGGGAACAACTGAGTCAAATGGGATCTCTAATCCTAGATCTTTGAGGAATCTCCATACTGATTTCCATAGTGGCTGCAACCAGTCTACCCTCCACCCAGATTTTTTTTTTTTTTTCTTTTTGAGACAGGGTCTCGCTTTTGTAGTTCAGGCTGGCCCTGAGCTCACTATATAGCCCAGGTGAGCCTCGAACTCACAGCAATCCTCCTGCCTCTGCCTCTTCAGTGCTGAGGTAACAGCCGTGAGCCACCACGCCCGGGGCTGTGGTATGTGGTACTGATTGCTGATAGGTGTAAGTCACCAAGCCTGGCATTGTGTTATGTGTTACCCGGGATCCAACTAGGGACCCTGCACTTGCAAAGCAGATGCAGGAACCACTGAGCTAAATCAAATCCTTGGCCCCTCCACACAGATTTTTAAATCAAATGTAGAAGCTTCAGCATTCTATAAACGGATATATATATTTTAAGTTATACACTATATACACTATTTTATAGTTGTTTGAGAAGTAATCACAACACGGGGAGAAAATGAAAGAAAGAATAAATACAAGGAGGGAAGGTGCTGAGCACATTTTGAGTGACTCATGAAAGAATGCTGGATTTTCAAGCACTAACAGCAAAACATTCCAGTCCTTAGGAACATCAGCTTTTCAAACACGAATAACTTCAAAGACCACTTCACATACTACTCATAAAGCTTCGCATATTCTGAGTGAAATCACAGTAAGTGACTAGTGGAGGGGAAGGTTATTTCATGGACTGCTAACAGGAGCCAGGTATTTGGAAAACCAAACTCACAGAGACCTAACTAACACACTACCTGAAAAAGTGACCAGAGGGCCAGAAGCTGTCTGTGTCTCACACTCCAGGAAGCAAAGTAAGTTTTGGGGTCTCCACTAGGTACACCATTATGTTAAAAAAAATTTGAACTATTGAGGAGCCAGGTGGCACACGCCCTAAATCCCAGCACTCAGGAGGCTGAGACAGATGGATCTCCAAGAGTTCAAAATCAGCCTGGGATAGGGCCTGGGATATAGCTCAGTGGTTCTGGAGCCTGTCTCGCAAGCACAAGGGCTCGGGTTTGATCCCCGGTAACCACATACCATACTGGGTGTGGAGACTCACCCCAGCAGCAATCAGTACCACATACCACAGTGCCGGGCGTGGTGGCTCACGCCTGTAATCCCAACACTCGGGAGGCAGAGGCAGGATTGCTGTGATGTGAGTTTGAAGCTGAGCTCAGGGCCAGCCTGAACCACAAAGCGAGACCCTGTCTCAAAAAACCTAAAAAAAGAAAAAAAAAAAACCAGCCTGGGATACACGGCGAGTTCAAAGCCCGCCCGAAATTCATAGCGTCATTCTTTTGACTTTAATAATTACTGTCTTGCAACCAAAGAAAACATCAATCGTAGACAACAAAACAAGCGATGACATGTTAATCAAGTTTTTAAAAAGTTTAACAAGCAGTTTTCGGTTTTAACGGGTGAACTGTAACTTTCACCCAGATGCGCTCTTTCCATTTTTCGCTTTCACTTTTGTAACGAACAGATCCACTTCGCCTTTAGCCAGGGCGTTCAACGACACGTGCAAAAACACCTATATCCAAAATACATTACATTTTCACTTTAAAACTAACATAAGATTTTGTATTAAGACGAGAGCAGGACGAGGCGATCGAGGTCAGAGACCAGCTGTTTTCCGTGCACACCGCCCTCGGGCTCCCAAGACAGACTTCGCACCCTCGGGACGAGCCAGCGATCGCAGCTCGAAGGGTCCTTCGGGGCTCGCCCGGCCCGGTCCTGCCCGCCCGGTCGGATACTGCCCACGCAGGCCGCTCACCCGCCGCCACCCAGCCCGGAGAACACGACGGGAACCGCGATCCGCGTCGTCGCGACACCGCCCTTCACCTGCGCCGCCGCCCCGGCCGCCACCGCGTCCGCTGCAAACGGCTGAGTGCCCGGATGCGGCGGAGCCGCCGTTTGTTTTCCTTCCGGGTGGTGCCCGCCCGTCCGCCGACGTGCTGCGCAGCTCGGAAAAAAGGCTGAGGGTGGCCGGAGGCGGGGAGTGGGCGGGGTTTCACCTCTGCGGGCGGGGCTAATATGGTTTGGGTGGAGCTGTGTCGGGCCGGGGGAGGAATAGAAACTGCAGAGGTGGGGAAGAGAGCGCGGCAGGCGCAGGGCCCGGGGCGGGGCGACCTGTGAGCGGGCGGGGCTATCCGCCGGGGCGGAGCTAAATGAGTGGGCGGGGCGAGATCTGGGATGATTAATGAAGCGTGAGATTGGGGGTGGTAATACTGGCAGATGAAGTCCAGGCCTAGTTTGCCTAAAGTCAGAGGAAAGTGAGTGTAGGGTGTTTATCAAGACCCCATGCTTCAAAGCAAGTGCTCTACCATTAAGCTACACCCTCTACACTACTTATAATTTTATTTTGAATCAGTCTCACTCAGTTGCCCAGGCTGGCCTCACAAACTCACATTCCTCTTGCTGTAGCCTCTTGAATGCTTGGGACAGTGGGCACATGCCACTTGCGTATGGCTGTGTCGCCCTCCCACCAGTGCTTGAGAAACCCGGACAAGTCACTATAGGGAAAAATGTAGCCATTTAGCAGGTTCCTGGGACAACCAGTTAAGCAGAACTTCTGCAGACAGAGCTCCTTATGTAGAACTCCTGAGTTTACCAGCAGGATGTTCCCCACACACACACACACACATCTTGCAAACAAGATCCGTAAACAAACACCGGGACAGGAATCAGGAAGAACTGCAAGGCCTGTCCCAGGAACTGCCCTGGCCCACCTCTTCTGTTTTTAACCCTATGCCTTGCTACTTTGTATTGGCACCATAGTAAAAGAGCTGTTGGAAGACAGCTGGGTGGTTCAGCCCTCCCAAGTTGTTCTCCCCGCTGGAACTCATCCCTGAGTGTCTCGTTTCCTTATACAACCCCGGACTTACACCGACAGGTCACTAACAGGGGTAACAGTCGCCCTGCCTCTGCCCTGTTGTGGGCACCCAGTGAGAGGTTTGTGTGTGCAGAGTGCCATAAAACTGCTTAAAACAGCTTTACTTGTGCTAGTTGGCCACCTCCGTCTGTGTGACATTTGGAAGCGCTGATTCTCCGAGCCAGCCCTGAATTGTGTGCATAATGCACAGCACAGGAACAGGAGGAGGGCGGAAATATTATTCATGATGCCCAGAAATTCTCCAGCGTTCACCGCGCCAGCAACAGATGCCGGCAAGAGTGGAGTCTCCAGTCCAAGTCAGTGTCCTCATTTGGGTAGGCCAGTGCAACATTAGGAACTGTGACAGCCAGCAGCTGCCCAGCTGCACCAAGCAGAGCCCCGTGGAACACCTGAGCCAGCCCGGCCAACTGCCTGGGTTCAAGATTCAAGAACCAAGCAACATTATTGTTATTTATAAGCATTAGGTTTGGGAATAGTTTGTTACCCAGAAAAAGCTGAGTGATACAGTATTCATTATCAAGGCATTCATTATGTAGTGGAAACTACAGTCAGACTTTATTTATTGGACTAAAACATGTATCCTAAGGTAAGAATATCTGTAAATAACTTTAGCAATTTAAAAGAACAAATGTCAAGGTCACTTTGTTTCTTTCACAGAGTAAATTAAACTTACTTTTTTGTTGGCTTGAGACAGTCTCTAGTTCAGGCTGGCAGTGAACTCACAATGTACCTCAGGCTGGCCTGGAACTCAGCAATTTTCCTGGTGCGGCCTCTGGAATGCTAGGATTACAGCACGTGCTACCATTCCCAATAACAGACTTACTTAATCAAGTACAATTTGATGTTTTTCCTGAACATAAAATTTCTTTCTATAGATCTCACTATAGGATTTTAAAGTTTTCTCTGTAGTTATACTAGCATGTATTTTCACCTTTGAACATTTTATTGAAATGCAATTCAGGCCAGAGAATTAAGTTAGTGGTTCCGGCGTCTGCCTGGCAAGTGCAAGTTCCTGAGTTTGATCCCTGGTGACCACATACTGCAATGCCAGGCGTGGTGGCTCACGCCTGTAATCCCAGCACTTTGAAGGCAGAGGCAGGAAGGTTACTGAGTTTGCGGCTAGCCTGTGCTACATAATGGGGTTAGGGCCAGTCTGAACTACAAAGCAAGAACCTGTCTCAAAAAAGCCAACCCCAAAACATGTTCATCATCCCCCAAAGCATTCTGTGCCCATTTATACTGTTTTTAATTTGCCCTAAATCCTCAGACTACCCATTCCCCACCTCCTTTTCTCCCCCCCACTAATCTACTTCCTGTTTCCTTGAATTTGCTCAAAGTGAACATAGTTTTTACAGTATCATTTACAGAATCACTTAGAGTAGGTAGTTTTTGCAACAGGCTGCTTTCCCTGAGCCTGTTTTGGTATTAATCCTTATTGTATCATGTATTGGGTCTTTATTCCTTTTCATTGTCAAACAACATTCTATGGTACTGAGCTGCTACATTTTGTTTATTCATTCCTTCACGGACATTTGGACAGTTTCCATTTTTGGATAGTACTATGAATAATGCCTCTGTGAGCATCAAGGTAAAACGTGAACATGTTTTCAGTTGTCTTGAGGGTATGACTAGGATCAGAGCTGGTGGTTCTATTATAGACGGCCAGGGTGGTGATAGAATATTACAGGCGGTGAGTTGGCCAGGACCCTCAGCACAGAAGGCAAGGCACAACCACGGCCTGAGGTCATTCACTGAAGGCCGGGCTTCAAAAAAGAGGAACAAACACACCCACGTACTTCCAGTGGGTGAACAGTGGGGACTGGTTCCTCAATCAGCACCAACCACCTCAGTGGGGCCCACACCTCCCCAGCTCGTTGCTTGGAGGAAATCCTTGCTCCGTTCCCTGTGTGACTTGCTTCCCCATTTGATTCCCATTCAATCAATATTACCTAAGAGACTATACTTGTAACCTAATTGGCTGATCAAAGTTTTGTCCCACCTGTGATTTCCTCTTAGGTCAATATTACCTAAGCGACTACCCTTGGAAACAGTCTCACTTTATAGTTCAGGCTGGCCCTGAACTCACAACGTAGCCCAGGCAAGCCTCGAACTCATGGCAATCCTCCTGCCTCTGCCTCCCTAGTTCTGGGATTACAGGCTTGAGCCACCTCACCCAGATACCCTTGGAATCTTATTAGCAGTTCTGTCCTACCTTGCTTATATTCACCAGGTGGCTTAGCTCAATAAAACATTTGAGAAGCAAGGTGGGCTGGCAACCTGCTTCTGGTCCCTTTTCTAGAAGCTGTGGTTCTCATCTTTTTACTGTCAACCTCCACTGTTCCTGGAACACGAGCGTGACTTCTGGGAACTCTGACAGGTTGGGAGTTAGCGTACTTCTTTCCCATTGCTTAGGTCATGCTGAGGTTCTGTATCAATTCCCGTAGTAATTCTAGGTTCAGTCTTTTGGTGAACTGCCAACTGTTTCCCACAGAAGCTGTACCATCTTGTGTTCTTATCAGGAGGCATGGTTGTGATGGTTCCAATTTTTCACACCATCTTTCTGTTTTTGTTTGAAATTCTAGCCCTCCCAGTGAGTGAAGTGGTATTTCACTGTGGCTTTGAGTTGCATTTCCATGCTGATATGTGGTTACCGGGGCTCGAACCTGGGTCCTTGCGCTTGCAAGACAGGCGCCGGAACCACTGAGCTAAATCCCCGGCCCGGCAGAAGCTTTCTTTCTCAATAAAATTTCCTACCAGACCTGTATTGTTCCTAAAATCCATCTTTCAGTTTTAGAGAACATGAGCTTGCGTTTTAAGTGGGCGCCAGGCCCTGCCCTTCCGTGCCCGTAGGTGTGCCCCAGCAGGACCAGCTCTGGCATGATGCCAGAGCAAGATGCAGCAAGATGCCTGTTTTCTAATGCTGACAGCTAGAGCGCCAACAGCGTCTTCTCCGGGGGAAGTCTTCCTGTTTGCGTTTGTGTTTTATTGCTTTGACATTTGTGATAATGAATAACCAAAAAATTTCTGCCCTCTGGCTTTGCTTCAGCAGCTCTAAAAGCAGAAAATTCCTGAACATCATCTGCCTGAGGGTGAAACTGAGTGTTATTGATTTTTTCTAGAAAAGTGAAAAATAAGAGGTGATTTTGGCAGTGCTTCTTACTCGCTCGGGGAAGGACAAAGTACATGGATTGACTTGTGTGGGAAATTGATTTCTTATGAGTGAAAACATCGATTTTAAAAGAAAACAAGGCCCAGCACTTGGGAGGCTGAGGCAGGAGGATCACTGAGGTTGAGGCCAACCTTGGCCAAATATTGAGACCCTGTCACAGAAAACAAAATAAAACAAAAAAGACAAAAGGTCATTCCTGCCTTTCCTATTTATAAATGGGAATTTGGGAAGAATAGTAATCAACTGGAAATTTGGGGAAATTTGATGATGAGTCACACTTTCAGTCTGGCAGGTTTCTGTTTTACTAGTGATCTTTGACAACAACTCTTTTATAATCAGCCACCAGAGGTGTGTGTGTGTGTGTGTGTGTGTGTGTGTTACTGGGGATCACACCCAGGGCCTTTGCACTGAGCTACATATCCAGCAGTTGCACTTAGTCACTAATGACTAAACTGCCCAGGCTGTACTCAAGTTGCATCCTCCTGCTTCAGCCTCCCAGAGTCCTGGGACTGTGCGCCTTCCTACCGGTTTTTGTTTGTTTGTTTGTTTCTTTTTGAGACAGGGTCTTGCTGTGTGGTTTAGGCTGGCCCTCAGCTCAGCCTCAAACTCACATCACAGCAATCCTCCTGCCTCTGCCTCCCTAGTGCTGGGATTGCAGGCGTGAGCCACCACGCCCGGCACTGTGGTATATGGTACTGATTGGTGCTGGGGTGAGTCTCCACACCCAGTATTGTTATGTGGTTACCTGGGATTGAACCCGGGTCCTTGCGCTTGGAAGACAGGAGCCGGAACCACTGAGCTAGATTCCCTGGCCCGTTACAGGTTTGACCTTGGGGTTCCTTCTCTACCCTTGTAGAATCCAATTGGCGCAAGAATCCTGCTGAACTAGGCATGCTGGCATAGCTAGTAATCCTAACACTGGGGAGGCTAAAGCAGGAAAATCTCGGAGTTCAGGGCCATCCTGGACACACAGTGAGACCTTGTCACAAAAAAAAAAAAAAAAAAAGGATTGTGTGGGCCAGGGATGTAGCTCAGTGGCACCGTGCCTACCTGGCAAGCACATGCTCCTAACTTCAATCTCCAATGCAGCAAAAAATAAAAAATAAAATCCTGCTACTAGCTGGGCACGATGGTGCACACCTACAGTTCTAGCACCCCAGGAGGCTGAGGCAGGAGGATTAAAAATTCAAGCCTAGTCTGGGGAATGTAGTGAGATCTTGTCTCAAAATAAAAAATAAAGAAGGACATTTTAAAAATAAAATTAAAAAGGAGCAATAGATAAGTGTGAAGGCCTGAGGCTCAGCCCCTCCTTGTACTATTACGCAAAAAAATTTCAGGTCGCCGTGGGCTAAACAAATACTCATAGCTGTAGGCTCAGCATTTGAGAAACTTTTATGCTCTGCTACAATGATTAACTTTATTTGCTTTTTAATTGTGAATTCCAGAAAACAATTATAAACCACAGAGTACGCATAGCAAAACAAAGATAAAATCAGAAGTCTTCAGCTCACTGTTCTCTAAATGGAACTTATTGCCCCAAACTCTAATTAAATCTCTGCATATTTTTAAAGCACACTGAGAAAGCTGAGGTCACCAGCTTCCAGTTTTACTGTTTCCGGGGTCACGTGACAATCTTAGAAGGCGATGGAGCTTTTTCTTGATATCTTTTATTTTTATTATTACTATTTTTTATGACAAGGTCTCTCTGTATAGTCCAGGACAGCCTTGAACTCACAGTGATCCTCCTGCCTCAGCCTCCCAAGAGCTGGGATGACTGGTGTGCAACGCCACACCCAGGTTTCCTGGTTTCTTTTAGGTTCTACTCTGCTCCCCGGTCCGAAGCCCTGGGTGTGACTCCCTTTGTACCTGTCCAGTTAGTTACAGAGCTTTCTGAATCTGATGATCTTCATCAAATTTTGGAAAAATTGGTCTTGGCTATTCTATTATCAGACACCATTTCATCTCTGGTCCCTCTCTTTGCTGGAGTAATTAATTATGCAGATATGGGGCCGGGGAGCTAGCTCAGTGGTTCTGGAGCCTGTCTTGCAAGCGCAAGGGCCCAGATTCAATCCCCGGTAACCATATACCATACTAGATGTGGAGACTCACGCCCAGCAGCAACCAGTACCACATACCACAGTGCTGGGCGTGGTGGCTCACGCCTGTAATCCCAGCACTCAGAGGCAGGAGGATTGCTGTGATGTGAGTTTGAGGCTGAGCTCAGGGCCAGCCAGAACTACAAAGCAAAACCCTGTCTCAAAAAAACAAAAACAAAAACAACAACAAAAAAAGAACAGCCTGAACTACAAAGCATGGCCCTGTCCACACACACACACACACACACACACACACACACACACACACACACGCAAAAGAATGAAAATGAGTACTCAGCTGCACCTCGTAAACAATTGGAGCTCAGGAGCAGAGTCCAGTATGCATTTAGTGTCCACAAGCCCCTGTCTATCCGCAGCACACACGGGCACACCCGCACACGTGCATACACACAGGTGCAGGGAAGTATGTTCCGGTAACCACATACAATACTGGGTGTGGAGACTCACGCCCAGCAGCAATCAGTACCATACACCACAGTGCGGGGCGGGGTGGTTCACACCTGTTATCCCAGCACTCGGGAGGCAGAGGCAGGAGGATTGCCCTGATGTGAGTTTGAGGCTGAGCTCAGAGCCAGCCTGAACTACAAAGCGAGATCCTGTCTCAAAAAAAACCTAAAAATAAATAAATAAATAAAATAAAACAAAAAAAACCACCCCAGGCCCTACAGTATTTCAACCACGTCCGAATCAGCCTGCGTTTAGAGCTCCCTCTGGTGGTGACATTTAGAATTGGCGCTGAGTCCGAGCCCAAGAGCTACAGGTGGTTCTGAGGGGCAAAGCGTTCTCCCCTGGGGTCTATGGTACAGAATCTGAACTGAGCCAACAGAGGCTGTCGGTTTCCGCAGCCCTGGCAGGGCCAGCAATGTGTGTGGCCGTGGCCCAGCATCTCTCTCCCGGCAACCCTAGCATGATGAACCCACTGCAGGAGCCCTCTGACTCCTGAGAGCTCTTCCTATTTGACATCCGGGTCCCTCTTGTCCGGATCTCCAATAAGATGGATTTTTAAATTTTTGTTTTTACTTCTCTCTAGTTCATCGCTTACTACTCCAATCCCCTGTTAAAGTTAATGCTTTACATTAAATTTTCCTTGTCTAACGTATGGCTTGTTTCCTTGTTAGACTTTGACTGATACAGCCTTGCAAGCCATTGTTAATTACTGTATGTTATTTTTATTTCATTTTAGTTTCTATTTTTTAAATCATTATTGCATGCTATTTTAAATGTCACCCTCAAATCTGAAGAACCCAGCTATCAAGTTTCATGTATAAGTTGTAAGGCTCTAAGGCCTTTCGTGCTTTTTGTTTTTGCTTAGTGATTAACTTAAACACTTTTGGAATTTATAACACTTACTCCTTTGAAATCAGGCCCTGTGAGGGTCCGTGTGTACATGTCCCCCCAAAGCCTCACTTGGATGAGGTGGGACTTCCTTTACATGAGGAAGATGATTCTGGAATGTAGGCTGGGGTTATGAGTGTGTGATTACTAAAGTACTGCACATGAGTGATGACTTTGGCACCACCCAGAGCCCTGTAGTCTGAATAAGATAAAAGGGGAAGAAAGGTGTGGTTAAATTCTCTCCATCACCTCTGCCATGTACACACCATGCTGTCTCTCTCTGACTGATGCCCATTTGCTGTCCCAGCCTCAGAGTCGGCTGACTGCGGACTGAAATCTCTGTGGACTGTGAGCCAAACAGACCCCTTCCCCTCTGACTTTGGGTGTCGGGTGTTTTGTCAGCAATGAGAGAAAAGCAACTAACAGACCCCTGAGCACTTGTAGCCTTCCTTCCTTTCTTCTTTCCCCTTCTTTGGATTGAACCCAGGCCTGTTGCCTGAGCTACATTCCCAGCCTTTTATTTTTAAATTTTCAAAAATTTCAGTCAGGGGTTGAGATTTAGCTCAGTGGTTCCAGCGCCTGTCTTGCAAGCACAAAGCCCCTGGTTCGATCCCTGGTAACCACATACAACAATACTTGGTGTGGAGACTCACATGCGCCAGCAATCAGAACCACATACCACAGTGCCAGGTGTGGTGACTCACGCCTGTAATCCCAACACTTGGGAGGCCGAGGCAGGAGGATTGCTGTGAGTTCAAGGCTGAGCTCAGGGCCAACCTGAGCTAAAAAAGCGAGATCCTGTCTCAAAAAAAAAAAAAAAAAGTTTAGTCAGGTTCTTGCTAATTCATTCAGTTACTCAGGCTGGGTACAAACCTACAATCTTCCTGCCTCAGCTTTCTGAGTGCTGGGGTTTTAGGAGCACAGTGCCACATCTTTTAACTTTATTCATTCCAGTATTTCATGTCAAGTTAGCAAAGAAGTCACAACCTGGGCCGGGGATGTAGTTCAGTGACACCATACCTGCCTGGCAAGCACATGGCTCTGAGTTCGATCCTTGGTACTGAAAAATAAAAAGAAAAGAAATTGCATGTTTTTCCAGTCACTAAGTGGATTATTAAACAACCTAAAATCCTCTTTATGGTTTTTGTTTTTTTGTTTATTTGTTTTTTGAGGCAGGTTCTTGCTATATAGTGCAGGCTGGCCTATAACTCATGTAGTCCAGATTGGCCTCAACCTCAAGGTTATTCTCCTACCTCAGCTTCCCAAGTGCTAAGGTAATAGCTGTGTGCACCAGACCTGGCATATTTGTAGCTTTTATTCAAAATCTATCATTTCCTGTGAATCAGCTACCACTTCTTGTATTAGCAGAAAGGTTTCTCTTACAATGTGCTTCTCTATGACATAATAATTTATATTGATTTTATCTCTCAATTCTGTGGCTTTTCTTTCAAGTTCCACACATTTTAATATGAATTGGAAGAAAACACAGGAAGATATCCCTTAGATAGCTCATGATCTAGGGTCTGGGCCAAGTGTTTATGGTACCAGGGATTGAACCTGGGCCCTTGTGCTTCCGAGGTAGGTGCAGTACCACTTGAGCGGAATCCCTGGCCCAGTGATATTTGTTTTATTAAAATCTTTGAGCTGGATGTAGTGGTGCATGACTGTAATCCCAGCACTTGGGAGACTAAGGCAGGAGGATTGCCATGAGTTTGAGGCCAGCCTGGGCTACGTAGTGAATTTAACACCATCCTGTACTATAAAGTGAGACCTGTCTCAAAAAAACCAAACAAAAAAAAATGGAAAAAATAGACCATAGCTAGATGAGGCCCATAACTTTGGCACCAAAATAAACCTCTATATTGAAAGAAAGACAAATGCCAAGCGCATCTAACTGTGTCCAAGGTCAGCAGACTGCAGCAGTATCCCTAGAATCACCTGCCACCACAGGGCAGGAGCCAACTTTCCTCTGTCGTGGACCTGGGCCGCTGTCTACATGTAGCTGAGTTCACTAAGGTGGAGAAGCCCTTTGTCACCTGCCGCCAGGAGCAGGAAGTGCCAGTGGGGCCCACTCCTTCAGCCATCCGGATGGCTGCACACAGGCGCCATCAAAGGCTGTATGCAGCTCAGTGGCACCACACCTGCCTGGCAAATGCAAGGTCCTGAGTTCAATCCCTGATACCGGAAAAAAAACAAGGTTCCCGGTGTCTCCTAAGATCACCCTGCCCAGCTGTCACAGTGGCAGAACTCAGGGCCCCATTACACAACCATGTCATGTCCCAGCCACCATGCACGAAGCCGTGTGGCTGGGGTGACACCTGTGACAAAACACTGTGAGCTTGCATGGTGCTGTGTTTTGGCACTTGTTCTGGGAGCCACATCTGTGAGGAAGCTGTGGCCTCGATGCAGGGCCACACCAAGGAGGCCACGTGGGCTGGCTGGTTGCTGATCCCCACTGCTGGGCTGTAGGAGAGAGGAGAGGGCTCCAACCACCCGGCCTGAGTCTCCCATGCACCCTGCTGTCCCGCATTCCCACGGGTCCCCAACAGAGGTGTAGAGACCAGAGTCCCTCTGCTCTTAGAAATCCAGGGCACCAAGGAGCGGCCCCTGCGATGGTTTGTTAGGCAGCAGCCGGAGCAGAAAGAGCTCAGCTGGCGACAATGGCAGCCGGCACCCAAGAGCAGCTATGGAAGGACACGGGGTCTGGGGGTCTGGAGGTGGTGCTTCGCCGCCGATACCCCCAAACTAAAGGGAAAGAGGTTTATGTGGTTCAGGGTTTCAGGGTTCAGGAGCAAATGGCCAGGCAGAGCAGAGCTGCTCGAAAGCAGAGATAAGGGAGGAGTCGGGACGACAGCTCCAGTTGGGCCCAGTAGGTGAACTCATGGATGGGTGAAGTTTTGGGGGACACTGGATCTAAACCTGGGGGCTCGTGGAGAGCAGCACCAGGCAGGCTCTGGGTGGGGGCCTGGGGAGCCCCAGCTGAAGGGCTCCAAGCTGGAAATCATTCGCTAGTGCAGTGCCTTCCGTCAAGGAGGAGGAGCGTGGCGTCCTGGAGCTGTGCCTGGTGGCGTCCCCAGCCGCCAGCCACACCGCTCCCCCCGGCTCCGCCTGGGCCGCGCCCTGTACCCCCGCGTGGGCTGCACAGCCTCGCTGCTTCCTGGTTGCGCTGAGGAAGGCTGTGCCTGCGCAGCATGCTAACAAATTCCACAGTGCCTAGAATACTAAAAAATTTAAATGCTGCAATCAGGGCTCAGGAAGAGACGGAGCTGGGATTATTGAGGGAAATTTACAATTTAAACAACCTAAAAAGCTGCAGATGCAAATGACACAAAATTGGTGAAGACCTGGGGGTTGGCTCCTCCTTCTTCAGAGAAAAAAGTGGTCATAGTGTCATGGAGCTCAGGAAGGATGGGGTCCCCACCGGGTCAGCAGCAGGTCCCAGAGCATCCCTGGGAGGTTCCGCTGCCCTTCCGCTCCTGGAAGCAGGACTCAGGGTGCGCCCAGCCCTCTCCCCGCTTATCAACGTTGCCTGGCGCCTCTGTCCCCAGGGCTCTTGTGTGGCACAGGTTGGCACAGCGAGGCCACTCTTTTTCCACAGGAGCCTCAGATAAGGCTCAAGGCTCCGGCTAGCACGGGGCCAGCCGTGTCCCTGCCCAGGGTGCAGTCAGGACACACCTGCTCAGTCGCTGGCGCGGTGTCCAGCCTGCCCTCCACCTGTCGGCCTCGCCTGCACTGGGAGCCTTCTAGGTGATTTGTGCTGTGCAGCAGACACCTCAGCCTGCATCTCAGCCTCGGCCCGGGGCTGGAGGCCCAGGACATTGATGCAACTTTATTTATTTATTTTTTTTTAGGTTTTTTGAGACAGGGTCTCCCTTTGTAGTTCAGGCTGGCCCTGAGCTCAGCCTCAAACTCATCACAGCAATCCTCCTGCCTCTGCCTCCCGAGTGCTGGGATTACAGGCGTGAGCCACCATGCCCGGCACTGTGGTATGTGACTGGGTGTGAGTCTCCACACCCAGTATAGGTATGTGGTTACCGGGGATCGGCACTGTGGTATGTGACTGGGTGTGAGTCTCCACACCCAGTATAGGTATGTGGTTACCGGGGATCGAACCCACGTCCTTGCGCTTGCAAGACAGGCGCCGGAACCATTGAGCTAAATCCCCGGCCCTCGATGCAACTTTAAATGCAGCTGGGAATGACCTGAGAAATATCACCCTCCCTGGTCGTCCTCACTCATTTCCACTGACCACGCTGAGAACCATCTTGGACTTTCAGAGCTTCAGAGTTAATATAGTCGGTACTGGGAAAGTTCATGCTTTTTTACAAGTCATTTCCTTTTTAGTATAGTCATTGTTTGCTCTCCGCAAAATTCTAGCACCATGGATTCATCTTCTACTTTTATTTTTTCTCCTCAATTCCCAGAGTCAAAGGTCAGGAAATATAATTTGGAAAGTCCCCCGAAGCTTTCTGTGCAGTGTGAAATAGCTCCCCTCCCTAAACAAATTTTCATAAATTTTGAAGATGTAAAGGTCTGGCCAGGGATTTAGCTCAGTGGTGTTGCACCTGCCTGGGAAGAGGAAGGTCCTGAGTTTAATCTTTAGTACCAAGAAAGTAAAAGTTTTCAGGGTAAAGGTTCTAGAAGCTTCCAAAAACAAATAGACAAAAAGATTAAATAGGAGGGCCGGGGAGTTAGCTCAGTGGTTCCGGCGCCTGTCTTGCAGGCGCAATGGCCTGGGTTCGATTCCCCGGTAACTACATACCACATTGGGCGTGGAGACTCACACCCAGCAGCAACCAGTACCACATACCACAGTGCCGAGCATGGTGGCTCATGCCTGTGGTCCCAGCACTCGGGAGGCAGAGGCAGGAGGATTGTGATGTGAGTTTGAGGCTGAGCTCAGGGCCAGCCTGAACCACAAAAGCAAGACCCTGTCTCAAAAAAAACCTAAAAAAAAAAAAAAAAAAAGATTAAATAGGAAAGACCAAGGAGCAGAATGGCCTAGGAGCCAGCACTAGAAGATAATAATCTTCAAAACTCGGGGGCAGCCAGGGGTGGTGGCACATGCTTGCAATCTGAGCACTAGGGAGACCAAGGGAAGAGGATCGCCACGAGTTCGAGGCCAGCCTGGGCTGCGTAGTGAGCTCAGGACTGGCCTGAATTATAAAGCAAGACCCTGTCTCCAAAAAAGAAAGAAAGAAACAAACAAAGTAAGGCCCTAAAACATTACATGGATCTGCATGCATGGTGGGCCTGGTGCCACCTTCGAGCGGCGCCCTTAAGAGTCACAGAGGACCGGACCCTACTGTTCCAAAGTAGTTGCACACCTGCAAACTGAAGTGGCCCGCAGGTCAGGGATGGCTCTGGGAGAATGTGGTGAGATTAGGGCACCAGGGGGCTTATAGGAGTTGGGTGGCACCAGGGGTCCAAGTCTGGCAGGACGTAGGACTTCCCTTTTCTTTACCTCCTTTTGCAAAGCAGTTGCCAAGGTAGCGCCAGGAACCCTGGGGAAAGTCAATCACCAGACAACCACCAGGTGGCGGCAGAGCCCGCTCCAGCCCGCAATTAACCCAAATTTATTCACTAAAGAAAAAAAAAAAAAGTGGGAAAAAGTAAATGTATGTTTGCACGACCCACTTCTCCAGCCCCTTGCGTAGAACCTGGGGCCAGGGCTGCTTTCAGGAAAAATTTCTGAACTACATAGCAAGAACCTTCCAAAAAAAAAAAATCAGACAAACTGAAAATACAATAAGCTAAGACTAGTAGATGAATACTGAGGGAAAAAAAGACCAATACATGGATTCCACAGTAAACTAAATAGCATGTGAGCGATTTTAGTAGCTGCACAATATAAAATATTCAGATAGAGAGAAATAGAGTCAAAAAAGTAAGACACAGGGAAAATCCAGGAGAGTCGGATTCTGGAGGCCTGAACACCTCACGTATTCCTGACACCACTGTCCCCCGGAGAGGAAAGACGCTGACAAAGATCAAGAGGTCATTTAAAGTGATGAGTCAAGGTTGGGGATGTAGCTCAGCAGCACCACACCTGCCTCACAAGCACAAGGTCCTGAGTTGATCCCAGTACTGAGAAACAAATAAATAAAATGATAAGTGTTATCAGGCCACTGATTTAAGAAGGCTGATTTGACCTCTAAAGAAGATTAATCAAAGAAAACCATACTCGGTTCCACCACAATAGAACAGCTACAAAACAGTCAAGGAGAAAATCTTAAAAAGAGCTAAAAGGAGTAAAACGTATTGCCTTAAAAATAAAAGCAAAATAGCTAGGCGTGGTGGCTCATGCCTGGAGTCCTAGCACTCAGGAGGCTGAAGCAGGAGGGTTCCTGTGAGTTTGAGGCCAGCCTGGGCTACATAGCAAGTTTAGGGCAAGTCTGAACTACAAAGTCAGACTCTTATCTCAAAGAACTAAAAAAAAAAAAAAAAAAAAAAAAAAAAAAAAAAAAAAAAAAAGAAGAAGAAGCAAAACAAGCCAGTGTGGTGGTGCAGAGCTGTAATCCCAGCACTTGAGAGGCTGAGGCAGAAGGATTCCCACAAATTAGAAACCAGCCTGGGCTATTTAGTGAGTTCAGGGCCAGCACTCTGACAAGGTCTCACTATATAGTTCAGGCTGGCTCTGAACTCTTACTGATCCTCCTGCCTCAGCCTCCTGAGTGCTGGGATTACAGGTGTGTGTCCCCACACCTGGCCAGCTGAGATTTATACAACAAGCAACACATGATTTCCACCAACAGCCCTGCACTAAGGAAGATAATAAAGCAATATATTTGGAAAGAAGAAAAATGACACCAGATGGAAGCACAGTCAGGCAAGAAAAAGTAACGAGTCCGGGAAGGCCAAGTAGGTTGGAAGACTGGGACCTGGGAGGAGGAGCACTTGCCCTCGGGACACTGGCACTGGTGCGGCTGGACTTACCCTCTAAACCACAGCGCTGGACGTGTGCAGCCGGCACCGCATTAGTAAAAGAAAACTGCGTCTGCAGAGTGAGCTCAAAGCACAAAGAAATCACCGTAAGTGGCCCTGCTGTGTCCCGCTGCACACTGCAGAGGTGGAGAGAAGCCAACCTGCCCTTTATGGGGGGCTTGCATAACGTGCACCCCGACATGGCCCCGCGATGGTGGACCAGGCCCCGCGATCCGGTCAGGGGCACAGGAGGCCATGGGAGTCTGGATCAAAGCCCCAGAGCCCCTAGCCTGGGGCAAGGGGAAGGGTGAAGGGACAGGTCCAGTCCGGCACCCCAGAGGTGCTCAGCTACATGGCCGTTGGACCCTCCGGAGGGAGGAGATGGCCACACTGTCCTGTGTGTGCGATGCCAGCCGGCTGCTTTCCTGTCTTGTTCCAGGGCCTCCTGCCTTCGCCATGCCTGTGTGACGCCCTCACGCTGAGCTGGAGCTTCTGGCTCCGAGCTCCTAGCAGGGCCCGGACACAGGCGGGGGGAACTTTCGGTGCCCCTCGCGGAAGCAGCTGGCCCTGCGCCTTCCTAAGAAGGGGTTCCTCTTCAACATAAGACGGGCTCCCTGCTTGGGCCGCCTCTGCCAGCACCACTATGGAAGGTTTTCAGAATTGAGTTGTCATGGTTACCGTACACCATTATCCCCAGCTAAGGAAAAGGCGTTGGCCCTGGATTCAAGCGCACAGAATTCACTGCCTTAGGTGAACGCATCCCTCAAAGCCTTTTGGGTGGGTCTGGGGTGGTCGCTGGTGCCCAGTTAGGTTGCCCGTCGGGGGACAGACTGGCAGAGCAGATGCAGTGGCCAGTGGCGGTGCAGCAGCTGCTCCCTGACCTGCGCTGGCGATGCTAATTCTGCACCTGAGGTGCAGCCGGAGGTTTGCAGAGGGACAAGACAGGAAGCTGTCACCCCGGTGCACGAAGGAGGGGGCACCAGGCCTGTCTCAGAGATCAGACAACCCTCTGAGTGCTCGCCCCTTCCTCCCCAATCTTGGGGCCCTGGAGCCCTTGCACTGGAAGAGAAAACATCTTCTGTAGCTTTGGAAGAGCTCGGGGTGCCTGTGACACACCCCGCTCCTTGGTCGCTCGCCCTACAGAATTCAGGGAGAGGTTGCTCTTACCTCTGCTTGTTTATTATCCAGGATGCGGATGGTGAGCCGAGAGGAGAGATTCGCAGGCCAAGGGCTGGAGTGGGGCTCCAGGGTCCACGTCCCCACGCGAGCCACCCCCTGCCCCACGCATGCTCAGCAGCCTGGAAGCTCATGCCTTCTCCTCCTCCCATACTGGTTATTCTTGACACACACCGGTAATCCCAGCTCCTTGGGAGGCTGAAGCAGGAGGAGCAACCTGGATTCTGTGTCAATATAAAAAATAAGAACGGGTGGCAATGTAGCTCAATGTAGGGCATGCTGGAGTTCCACCTCAGACTACAGAAGTGAAGAAAAACCAGCAAACAAGTCTCTATAAAGCTGACTTCCGGGCCGGGGATTTAGCTCAGTGGTTCCGGTGCCTGCCTTGCAAGCAAGAGCAAGAGCCCAGTTTGATTCACAGTAACCGCATACAACAATGCCAGGCATGGAGACTCATACCAACCAGCAATCAGTACCACGTACCACAATGCTGGGTATGGTGGCTCACACCTGTGATCCCAGCACTCGGGAAGTGGAAGCGGGAGGATTACTGAATTCGAGGCTGAGCTCAGGACCAGCCTGAACTACAAAGCAAGACCCTGTCTCAAAAAACTAAAAGGAGAAAAAGCCGACTTCCAGCGCCCATTCCTCTCCCACTAGTTGTTGAAAGGGGCAGAAAGTTCCAACTTCTAATCCTCTTAGCGCTCAGCCCCCACGGGAGAGCCGCTTCACCAGTGAAAATGCAGACTTTATTGGACCACAAAAGACACTGCTATTTCAATGGAAATTTCAACATTTTTAGGAACTGTAAATAAAAATGGAACAGAAAGCAAATAAATGTCTCCTTACACCACAGAATTGTTTCCAGTTTTTGACAATAATGAACAGGTATGAACCTTTGTGTCCAATTTCCAAGTTATTCTGAAGGAAAATAGGAGGAGAGACAGGATGTGCCCCTTGCCGGGTAGAGGGTGACAATTGTAGAGGTGGAAATCCAGTGAGGGGACTACGGCAGAAGTCTTAGCAAAACAGATAAGTGAGAAAACAGGAAAATCACGAGGAATCAGGAATTGTAGAAAAGAATGAAAACTAAAAAGCACTATGGGGAATACAAGAAGCATTGTATCAGGGCCCATGCAGAGCTCTGCTGTGCCCCCTCCAGCTCACGCCCTCCACAGCTCCTGCAGCCCCCAACCTGTGCTGCCTCTCTCTAATTTACCATCTCAGGAACGCATAGAAATGGAATCGTGAAGCATGTAACATTTTGAGATTGGCTTTTCTCACTCAATTGGCTTTCCCCCCCCCACTTAAACAATTAACCCAAGAAATTTAAATAATCTTTCAATGACTTGACATTTCTCTGTGTAGTTGGATATTTCAGTACTTTGTCCCTTTTTATAGCTGAGTAATATTTCGCAGTATGGATGTACAGCAGTTTCTTTAACGCTCTGTCCAGTAAAGGACACTTGAGGTGCTTCCAGTTTGGAGCTTTATAAATAAAGTCATGTAGGTTTTTGGGTAAATATGAAACCTCGTCTCTCTGGGATAAATGCCCAAGATTGTAATTATAGGGTTAAATGAATGGTTAGGTTTTTTTTTTTTTTTTTTTTTTTTTTGAGACAGGGTCTCGCTTTGTAGTTCATGCCCGGCACTGTGGTATATGGCTCTGATTGCTGGTGAATGTGGGTCTCCACCCCTGGCATTGTTGTATGTGGTTACCGGGGATCAAACCTGGGCCTTTGTGCTTGCAAGGCAGGCACCTGAACCACTGAGCTAAATCCCTGGCCCTGTATGTTTAGTCTTACAAGGAACTGCCAAATGCTTCTCCAAAGAAGTGCTGTACCAGTCTGGGTGACTCAGTTTCTCTACATCCTCACCACATCCTCACCAGCACTGGGCCATCTCACTACTTCACACTTAGCCACTCAACTCTGCGGAGTGCAGTGGTTGCTGACTCAATAGCTTCTGTGCCATCTCCACATTCAAACTGCTGAAGTGCTTCTATCTGTCTTTTGCAAACTTCATAACACAATTATTTGTATTTACCCCGGGTGTATAGTGTATACCTATAATCCCACCATTCGGGAGGCTGAAGCAGGAGGATTGCCGTGAGTTTGAGGCCAGCCTGAACTATACAGAGATGTTTGTGTATAATCTAACTATCACTCATTTCTCTGATATTTGATTTGTATATAATTTCTTTTATGCTGTAGCTTTTATTTTTAGTCGCACGCACGCGTGTGTGGGGGTATGTGTGTGTGTGTGTGTGTGTGTGTGTGTGTGTGTGTGTGTGTACTGGAGCTTGAACTCATGACCTAGGTCTTGCAAAGCAGGCGACAGCACCATTGAGCTCACTCCCCAGCCCCCTGCAAGTTATTTTTTAATGAGATCACATTTATTGATTTTTCCTTGTATAGATTAAGTTTTGGGGGTTAAGCCTATGAATACTTAGCCCCAGGTGACCAAGGTGCTCTCCGATGGGATGTCTAAGGTTTTCATAATTTTGTTTGTTTGTCAAAGCCTCACGCTCATTTATTTTATGAGTAGCAGAGGGAAAGGGAACTCCCAAGACCTGGGTGATGGTTGTGGTCTGGTCTCCTGTCAGTGGTAGAATACCACCTGTGTCCAGGTGGCCACAGAGAACTTCTGAACTTGCAGCCCTGGAGAAGCCCTTCTGACTCTCCACCAAGCTTGAGGTTGATGTAATGATAATTATTCAGAAACATTTTTTAAAGAGGATAATTGTAGTTGCTTTTCTCATTGCTGAAACAAAACACCTGACACCCAAAGAGGAAAGGTTTATTTAGCTCATAGTATGTAGAGGTTTCAGTCCATAGTCAGCGTGCCCAAGGCAGGTGGCACCACAAAGGAGAAACAGTTAATGGTGGGCAGAAGACAGCAAAGCAGTAGGGAACAACACAGCTCTCTCTGGGTCCCTTTATCTCACGCAGACTGCTTAGGGTTGCACTCGCCCATAATCCTAGTGCCCTCGAGCCTCACACTGCGCCATGACTCAAACCCAGGTCACACACCTAGATCCAGCTCCTCTGCAGAAGCCCCACCTATGACTGCACGAGGCTTTGGGGACATCCAGACATGGTCATATGAGTAATTATTACCCTGGGCAATCCAACAGAGGAATTTTACTCAGGGGGAATCTTTGAGCCACGGGCACATGGTGGAAGCTTGCAGAGGTTTTTAACTGAAAGAAGCCAATCTGCAAGTCCAGCTGCAGTGAAGTTCCAGCTACCCAGCCTTCTGGGAGATGCATGTGGACAGGAGACCAGAGGTTCCCGTATGGCAAACTGTGGTGGGCTTTCCGTGTATCTTTCTGGAGGGCTGTATTGCTTGTACACACACGTACTCAAACACACAGCACATACTTGCACATAGTCACACACATGTCCATGTGCTAGTGTGCCTCATACTCTCTGCTGTAGGCTCACTTTACTTTTATTTTATTTTATTTTTTTGAGACAAGGCTTTGTTTTGTACTTCAGAATGGCCCTGAGCTCATTATGTAGCTTAGGCTGGCCTGGAACTCACAGCAATCCTCCTGCCTCTGCCTCCTGAGTGCTGGGATCACAAGCGTGAGTTACCACCCCCGACATTATAGTATGTAGTTACAAGGGATTGAACTCAGGACCTTGTGCTTGCCAGGCAGACACCAGAACCACTGAACTAAATCCCTGGCCCTTTTATTCTTGATTATATATTTTTATTCTTGACCACGCAGACAGTTTCTCAATGTGTGCCTTTGTTGGGCTTGTGTCTTGAGTCAGTGTTTTACTATGTAGCCCAGGCTGGCCTGGAGCTCATGATGATCCTTCTGCCTCAGCCTCCTTAGCGGTGGGATTATAGGCTCATGTCTCCACTCCCAGTTCCAGCTTTGCTATGGAGCATCTTATCCCTTATCAAATGTGTGTGTGTGGGGGGGCTTCCCCCGCAGCAACTATAGGAGGGGAAAGGGGGACCACAGGGTGTAGATTCATGGTTAGTGGGGGAGGACTCCCATCTGCCTCCTTTGTGTTTGGGCTGCCTGCTGTCCCCAGCGTCCCCTCTGCCAACCTCTGGCTCTAAATAAACAACAGCCAACTAGCTAAATAAATAAAAGGGCTGAGAATGTAGCTCAGTGGTAGAATACTCCTGGGAACCATCCTCAACACCATACACAGAAAGGAAAAATAGGGAGAGATAGAGAGAGGGAAAGAGAGGGAGAAAAAGGAAAGGAAAAGAAAGGGGAAAGAAAGGTGGGAAGGTTCAATGGTGTTGGGGAGGCCCTCCTGTCACAGGGCTAGTGCAGCCCAGAGCCCAGGCGCCCCCTGGCGGAGGAATGGCCTGGTCCTCGGCATAGAGGGCCACCTGAGGGCAGGACAGGTCCCTGACTCTGTCCCTGACTCTTGGGTCCCTCACCAGCCCATGCAGCTCTCTGGGTTCTCTTGTCTGGCAGGTAGGAGCCAAGGCCGCAGGGTGTGCCAGGCAGAGAGCTCACTGGATCCACAGCTCCAGGCAGCGCGACAGGGCTTCTTCGGGTCTGAGAGGAAAGCTGGGCTGGAGACCTTGATAACCTGTCGTGTGTGGGAGTGTGTGCATGCGTGTGTGTGTGTGTGTGTGTGTGTGTGTGTGTGTGTGTGTGTGTGTGTGTGTGTCTGCATACGTGCTAAGTGAGGTCCTAATACAGCGAATGTCTGGCGCTCGCGGACATTCTGTCCACGCGCGTGTGTGCGGGGGTCCTAGTGCAGGTGACGCATGGGCCACACGGGAGGGCTCAGAATGCTGCGTGAGGTGCGAACGTGCAGGTGCCTGCACTGACCTGGCTCACGTCTGTGTGCGGGCTGAAGATGGCCATGTGGTGGGCCGGCTAGGGCACAGACGCGGATGGGGCGCCGCCTCCTGCTCTGATCCCTAACTCGTTATTAAGCGCTGCGCTCTTTGCAGACGCTCCCTGCGCCTCCCCCGCTCTGGCAGCGCGCAGGCGCCGGGCAGAAGAGCTGAGCAGCTCGGCGGCCGCTCGGCCGGTCCCGGGGGAGCAGGTGAGCGACCCGCCCGCGCCTCTGCGGGCATCCTCCGCGCCTGCCCGCTGCCTGGCATCCGTCCTCCCCGCCTGGCATTCCTCCTCCTCCTGCCTGGCACCCGTCCTCCTCCTCTCTGCCTGGCATTCCTCCTCCACCTCCAGCCTGGCATACCTCCTCCTCTGCCTGGCATCCTTCCTCCTCCTCCAGCCTGGCATCCCTCCTCCCCTTCCCTGCGTGGCATCCGTCCTCCTCCTCCAGCCTGGCATCCCTCCTCCTCTGCCTGGCATCCATCCTCCTCCTCTGTGCCTGGCATCCTTCCTCCCCTGCCTGGCATCCCTCCTCCTCTCTGCCTGGCATCCCTGGTCCTCCTCTCTGCCTGGAATCCCTCCTCCACTGCCTGGCATCCCTCCTCCCTTCCCCTTCGTGGCGTCCGTCCTCCCCTGCCTGGCATCCGTCCTCCCCTGCCTGGCATCTGTCCTCCCCTGCCTGGCACCTTCCTACCCTGGTGCTTCTCCTTCCTACCCCCTTCTTGCACCTCTTTCTTGACAGGTGAACTCCCGGCAAGCCCCTCTCTGACACCCTCAGCCTGGCACCTCGCCTGTTCCCTTACCTGCCGCTGCCCACCCTCCCTCAACCTGCACTTCCCTCTTCCCCTAGTCTGGCACCTTCCTTGCCCCCTCCGTCTGGCACCACCCTCCTGCTGAGCACTTCCCCAACCTGCTCGTCCTGGCATCCTTCCCTCTGAGCCCCCCATCTGGCATCCCCTCTGTCCTCCTACCTGGCACCTTCCCCTCGTCACCCTGCCTGACACCTTCCCAGGCTGTACTTGGCATGCTTCTCCCTGGCACCTTCTCCCCTTCACATTGCCCCCCTCTTCCCTCATGGCAGCTCCCCATCCGTAGCCATCCACTCTCCCCACCTCATGGCTTCCCCACCCCTCATCACCCTGGCACAGCCCCTTCTCTATGTGGAACCCTGGCCAACACCGTCTCTGCCCGGCTGCCACCTGCAGCTGTGAGCCACGCTGAAGCCTACCCCCCTTACCCGAGTCCCCCGTCCTTGGGCTTGGATTGGGTCCTGAAGTTGAGTCTGACCCCAGACGGAGTAGTTCTGCTCTTCCGAGCAGGGTGGCATGGGTAGGGTCTGGGCAAACTAGGATGCCATGCACATGGAAGGCCCAGACCCAACACTGCCCACTGCTGCATGGCCACAGGCTTCCTTTCTGCAAAGCCCAGCTCTGTCCCTCTACCTGTTTCACTTGCCTTATCATCGGGGACTGGGTCTACCTGAGTCTCAGCTCCTGTCTCTCTAGTTCTCTGACCTACTGGGCCACTCACCGTCTACGTCTGGCACACTTTATGCCAAATACACTCCCTCCCTCGGCTGCCCGGCCTCGGGATAGCCCTGTCCTCTGCCCCTGACTTCCTTGCCAACTCCTGGAGCTCAGAGCCCAGCCCACCCCTCCCACTGCCCTCTCCTTTCAGATCCTCCTCAGCATGGCCCTTGGTACTGCAGGTGTGGCGGGCTCTGGGCCTGGGCACCGAGAGGGCACTGGATGACTCCCCAGTTGCAGAATCCTGCCATCTATGACTCCAGGCCTTCAGCACCCACCCACCGTGGTACAGGTAGGTGCCCCCCCAGCCTGGGAGCAGGTGCCCCAGGTGCAACTCCTGCCACGACCATGCTGCCCATCTGCCCCTGTGGGACCCTGATGCCATTGTGGTGCCTTTGACCCCTCCTACCACGCTTGACCTCTCCCTGGCCCCTCTGCCGGCTGTGTGTGCCCCTCCCTCTGCACTGCACTGTCTGATGAGTGTCCCCCACCTCCTGATGGCCCACATCCTGCCTCTAGAAGCCAGCAACAAGGTCATCTGCAGCCAAGCATGTGGCTTGTGTGAAAATGGCCGGGGACCCCGACACCACATCTCTCCTCACAGGGCACAGGGATGCTTGTACATGCCCATGCCCACGCACACACATGTACACATACGTCCTGCATGTGCTCTGTGCTGGCTGAAAAGGATGTACAGGTCCCTGGCACAGCTGGGGCTCAGAACCCCGTCCCTGCTGTGCGATGCACTGTGTGCCCCCTAAGGGCGTCCTGGTGACGGAGGCTAGTGGGGCTCTGCCCAGCCACCAGGCAACCTGGACTCAGACTTGCTTCCTTGAGCCACTGCATGCAGGTTGGACCCTCCTGAACCTCCTCCCCAAACATCCGGAGGATGGTGGTCTGGCAGGCGCTGTGTCAGCCCTGTGGCTCAGAGGAATCCACTGGGGCCAGGGATGAAAAGGCTGAGAGGCAGGGGTCTGGTGCCTGTACCCAGCTGACCCCACTGGTCTGCCTGGCCGGCCTCACCTGCTAATAGGCTGCGTGCTGTAGGCTCAAGGGCTGGGGGACCCAGCTTCTCCCGGGGAAAGGTAGAAAGCAGACTGAGCCAGCCTGGGAGGAGGTGCCAGACACCTCCAGCTCCAAGGAGGGAAGAGTGGAGACCTAGTGCAAAGTGACTGCGAGCCTCTAGCTGGAAGGAGGTCCAGCCTGCCCTGAGGGACTTGAGCCACCTGAGGTGACACAGTCGCCAGAGGGACAAACACAGTTTGGGCTGGGAGCCCTGGGCTGCTGCCCACAGAAAAGTTAGGGCCCAGATCAAGGTCCCACCCATCCCACAGCCTTGCCAGTGCCTCACGTTGCGTGTGGACTGATTCTCAGTGTGGGCTCCCTGGTCTTTAAAGGCAGATGCCTAAAGAAAAGGAGAGGCGAGCACATGCAGCGCGTCCTTCCCAGACTGCAGGGTACAGACTCAGCCTTGAAAGTCCTGGGGTGTCTGAGGGCTGCTGTGCCTCCTGGGTGGTGAGTCCAGACAAGGGGCAGCTTTTTGGGAGGACCCCAGTGCAGCAGGTGTGTACCTGGGCTGCCTCACCCCTTTCTGTAAAAGAAGTGATATGGGGGGTAGGGCGCTGAGAAGATTCCAGGGCATAATGAGTGTGTCCTGTGGCAGCTGGTCCCAGAGTGGCCCTAGGTCTTGAGGTGACTCTTGGCTCCTGACCCCAGAGTACCAGGGGGGAAAGTGTGGCATTGACACTAGAGTTGCGTTAACACAAAGTCAGCCTTTACTAGCTGCGGGCTGCTGTTGGCCCGGCTCATGCCAGGTATTTGGATGCTGCCAGCCTGTGCCAACCTCTAGACGGTGGCCTGCAGCAGCTGGAGGTCTCTGGTGTGACTGCTCATGTGCATTGTGGTCAGTGAGTGCTGAGTGGCAGGTGTGTCCTTGGCGAGAATGGGAGCCATTGGGGACACTGCTTGCTTCTGCTGGGCGACTGACTAAGGGACGTCTTGTAGGGACTGTGGCTGTTGTCCCCAGTCTCCCTTGATGGCAACACCTGGGGGACCCTGGGTGCTCCTTAGGGACCTGATGAGAGGCTTTTGACATCTGCCGGCACCGATTGGAATCACGTGGTCTATTGCTCCTGCAGCTGGGTTCAGTTTCTTAGTGACGTAAACTTACTTGTAGGGAATTTGGGAATGTACTTCGTGAGTGGGGCCCTGCAAACACTTTTCCTGGAATTTACAAACTGGAAACCACTTTTCCTGATGAATGTGCAGTTGGGGAAGGGAGGGAAGTGGGGAGATGAGACCAGAAGATGGACAAGGGCGCCACCTGGTCCCGATGGTTGGAGAACACAGAGAGGAAATTGGGACAGGAACGTGGGTGGAGGCCACAGGTAAGGGCTGTGCACGAAATGGACAAATCTGCCATCCTGAGATCCCTGCATCGTGGTTCACCCATCCTTCAGATCAAAGCCCAGCTGCTTGCTAGATCGTGGACTTTGTGGCTGTTAGTCCTGTCAGTAACATCCAAGGGCAGAGTGAACTCACAACGATCCTCCTGTGGATTTATTTCCTAGGAACAGCAGCATTCCATCCCCTTCGTCCTTCCCATGTCACCCCCAGCCCATGACAGTTGTCTTCTGCTCAGATCACTAGGAAAGGCACCTTTATGGGTGCCCCTCCACGCAACCCAGTCTGTTGTCCCCAGTCAGGGTGGGTAGCATGAGCTTCCTACGTGACAGCCTGACCCCACAGGCCTCCTTTCTTTGTGAGTTTCCACTACTGCTGTGGCCCAGGGCCTTCACCCTGCGGTTCCTCCTGCCTCCGACACCCTTCCTCGCTTCATCCCCTGGCTAACTGCATTTGGCTCACTGCCCTGAGGACACTTTCTTGCACACTTTCTTCATTAGGAATGAACTTCACATTCTTGTGTCTTGTGGTACAGAGTGACCACAAGAGTGAAATACAGAGTGAAATATTTCAGTTGGTGCTAGGACTTGAACTCAAGACCTTGTGCTTGTGAGGCAGGTGCGGTGTCACAGAGCTAAATCTCCAGCCCTTGTGGCAAGG
>PVIR01011628.1:7746-46702 GCA_004026965.1 Petromus typicus
GCGCCTGTCTCGCAAGCGCAAGGACCCAGGTTCGATTCCCCGGTAACCACATAACAATACTGGGTGTGGAGACCCACACCCAGCAGCAACCAGTACCACATACCACAGTGCCGGGCGTGGTGGCTCACGCCTGTAATCCCAGCACTCGGGAGGCAGAGGCAGGAGGATTGTGATGTGAGTTGGAGGCTGATCTCAGGGCCAGCCTGAACCACAAAGTGAGACCCTGTCTCAAAAAAAAAAAAAAATCAATAGCCTTTATAAACACAAACAACAGACTCATCGAGAGAGATACTAGGGAGTCAAATCCTTTCACAATAGTATCCAACAAAATGAAATATCTAGGAATAAATCTAAAGAAGGAAGTGAAAAACCTCTACTCTGAAATCTATAGCACCCCGAAAAAGGATATAGAAGAAGATATTAGAAAATGGAAAGACATCCCTTGTTCCTAGATTGCAAGAACCAATATTGTCAAAATAGCTATTCTTCCACAATTCCTAAATAGAATCAATGAAATCCAATTGAAATTCCAACAACATAGTTCACAGATTTAGAGAAAATAATCCAAAAGTTCATCCGGACAAACAAAAGACCTAGGATAGCAAAAGCAATTGTAGCTATAAGGACACGATGGTGGGTATCATGATCTCCAAAATTAAATTGTACTACAAAGCCATTGTGATAAAACCATATGGTACTGGCAAAGTAACATACCTGAGGATCAGTGCAATAGACAAAAAAATCCAGAAACAACTCCAGATACACTAAGCAACCTCATCTTTGACAAAGAAGCCAAAAATTCTCAATGGAGAAAAGATAACATCTTTAATGAATAGTGCTGGAAAAAATGGGCTATAAGCTGCTAAAAGCTAAGATTTAACCTATCTCTTTCACCATGCACTAAAGTAAACTAAAAGTGGATTAGGGACTTAAATATTAAAGCAGAAACATTAAACTGACTGGAAAAAAAGGTTAAGTAAATTTACTGGAGACACTAGGTAAGGAAAAGACTTTAAGAACAAAAATTCTATAGCATGAGATTTAGCAGAAGGAATCAACAAATGACACTTCATCCTATTAAAAAGCTTTTGCACAACAAAAGAAACCTCTGGTACAGCAAAGAGACACTCAACAATATGGGACAATTTTTTTCCGGCTATTCACAGGAAAAGGGCTACTATCTAGAATATATAGAGAGCTTAAAAGAAACTATCCCCCAAACTTAAAGACCCAATTTTTTTATTGAAATCTTTATTGTTACATTGCATATATGCACCATGATTGCACTCCATAATTAGAATTTGTACCACTAAATGACACAACTTAATTCTCATTTTTTCCCATAGCCCTACCACTCTATCACCCCTCCTATATACATAAACTTTTTTCCTTTTCTTTTTGTTATAATCTCATTATTTGTTCCCCTTCACCCTATTTTGCTTTGAGTATTTTCTACTTCATAATATATAACAGACAGTTTTAGAACTCATTTACTTCTTTATTTTCTCATGCCAGAGAAAAGAAGTGATGTTTACATATCCGTGACCTATTTATTCTACTTATGAGGATATCCTCAAGGTATATGCATTTAAGTATAAATGATTAGGACTAGACACATATAAACTTTCAAAGTTGAATAAAGAAGATATAGGAATGTTAAATACCCCAATATCATTCTGTGAAATAGAAAATTTAATTAAAAACTTGCCAACAAAATAAAAGTCCTGGACCTGATCGTTTTACTCCTGAATTCTATAAAACATTTAAAGAAGAGTTAATGCCTCTACTTCTTAAACTCTTTAATGAAATTGAAGGGGAAGCAGTACTCCGAAACTCATTCTTGGAAGCAACCATTACCCTGATTCCAAAGCAAAGAAAGACCCAACCAGAAAAGAGAACTGTAGGCCAATATTCCTATTGAACATCAATGCAAAAATCCTCAATAAGATACTGGCAAACAGAATACAGAGAATTATCAAAAAGATTATACACCCTGATCAAGTTGGATTCATCCCAGGTATGCAAAAGTGGTTCAACATATGTAAATCAATGAATTTTATACACTATATTAACAAACTCAAGGTCAAAAACCATATGGTCATCTCAATTGACGCAGAAAAAGCATTTGACAGAGTACAATACCCATTTATGTTCAAAACCCTGGAGAAGATTGGAATACATGGTCTCTATTTCAAACAAATAAAAGCTCTCTATCAGAAACCATTAGCCAGCATCATACTAAGTGGTCAAAAATTGAAACCTTTCACACTAAGACCAGGAACAAGGCAAAGATGCCCTCTCTCACCACTTCTGTTCTATATAGTTCTTGAAATATTAGCCATAGCAATTAGGCAAGAGAAAGAAATAAAATGAATAAAAATAGGAAAAGAACAATTTAAATTGTCATTATTTGCTGATGACATGATACTCTATCTAGAGAATCATAAAACTCAATTAAAAAACTGCTGTACCTAATCACCAAATTTAGCCCAGTAGCTGGTTACAAGGCCAACGTTCAAAAATCAATAGCCTTTGTATACACAAACAGTAGACCAACTGAGATAGAAATTGGAGAGTCAGTCCCTTTGACAATAGCACTCAAAAAAATAAAATATCTAGTAATCAATCTAACAAAGGAGGTGAAAGACATCTACTCTGAAAACTATAGCACTCTGAAAAAGGAGATAGAAGATGATATCAAAAAATGGAAAGACATACCTTGCCCCTGGGTAGGAAGAACCAATATCATCAAAATAGCTATACTCCCCAAACTACTATACAGAATCAATGCAATCCAATTGAAATCCCAACAGCATATTTCACAGATTTAGTGAAAAAAAATCCAAACCTTCATCTGGAACCACAAAAGACCTAGAATAGCAAAAGCAATTCTAAGCAGCAGGGACATGGTGGGGGGTATTACAACTCTGAACCTGAAACTATACTATAAAGCCACCATGATAAAAACTGCATGGTAGTGGCAAAGAAACAGACCCGAGGATGAATGGAGTAGACTAGAAGATCCAGAAACTACTCCAGATACACTGAGACACCTCATTTTTGACAAAGGAGCCAAAAATCCTCAATGGAAGAAAGATAGCCTCTTTAACAAGCGGTGCTGGAAAAACTGGGCTTTAACTTTCCAAAGACTAAAACTAGACCTAGCTCTTTCACCGTGTACCAGGCTAAAATCAAAGTGGATAAGAGAGCTAAATATTAAAACAGACACTCTAAACCTGCTGCAAAACAGGCTAGGTAAAACTCTTGAAGACATTGGCTTAGGGAAAGACTTCTTGAACACAACTTCTATAGTACAGGAATTGCAGAAGAAACCAGCAAATGGGAACTCATTCTTTCAAAACATTTCTGCACAGCAAAGGAAACCATCAACAGAGAAAAAAGCAACCAACAACGTGGGAAAAAATCTTTACCAGCTGTACCTTAGACAAAGGGTTACTATCTAGAATATATAAAGAGCTTTAAAATAAATCAGCCCACCCAAATTTAAAGACCCAATTCAAAAATGGGCATCTGAAATGAACAGACACTTTTCAGAAGAAGAAGTAAGAGCAGCTAAGAAGTATATGAAGAAATGTTCAACATCATTAGTCACTCAAGAGATGCAGATGAAAACAATACTGAGATTTCATCTAACTCTACAAAGAATGCCTGCCATTTCAGAATTAGCCAGCAACAAATGTTGGTGAGGCCGCAGAGAAGAAGGAACCACTCTCCACTGTTGCTGGGACTGTAGACTCGTATAAGCCCTGTGGAGATCAGTTTGGTGATTCCTCAAAAAGCTAGGATTGGAGGTCCCATTTGACCCAGCCATCACTCTTCTAGGCATATACACAAAAGAATTAAAAGGCTCATATCACAGTGACATACGTGAACCTAAATGGAAGCTATTTATAGCAGCTCAGTTTGTGATTGCTAAATCTTGGAAACGACCCAAATTTCTGTCAATTGAAGACTGGATAATAAAAGCTGTGGTTCTTGTACAGAGTGGAGTATTACTCTGCCATAAAAAAATTAAAGACCCAATTTAAAATATGGCATCTGAAGTTAATAGACACTTTTCAAGGAAGAGGTAGAAGCAGATTAGAAATATATGAAGAAATGCTCAACATCACTCATCATTCAAAAGATGCCGATGAAAACAACTCTGAGATTCCATCTCACTCCACAAAGAATGGTTGCTATAATTAAATTAACCCCTAACAAATATTGGCAAGGCTGTGGGGGGAAAAGGTAACCTTCTCCATTGTTGGTAGGAATGTAAACTGGTACAACCACTATGGAGTGTAGATTCCTCAAAAAACTATGATTAGAGGTCCCAGTTGACTCTGCTATTCCCCTGCTAGGGATATACAGGGAATAATTTAAAGATTCATATCACCGCAATACACGTGCACCCATGTTTATAGCAGCTCAGTTTGTGATAGCTAAATCTTGGAAATAAACCAAATGTCCATCAGCTGGAGACTGGATAAAGAAGGTTGGTTTTTCTATAGAATGTAGTATTACTCTTCCATAATGAATTACAAGTTTGAGTTATGCATACGCAAATGGACGTACTTTCAGAACATACTCATAAGTGAAATAAGTAGTTCACAAATATGTAAATACAGTATCTTTTCTCTGATATGAGAAACTGAAAATGTAAATGAGTTCTAAAATATATGTTGGATATTGTATGATAGAAACTGTCAAAGACAAATGGAGTAGGGTTATGTAATGAGGGAAAAGAAAAAATTGTGATGGTAAAAAGAAAAGGAAACAAAGTTTATGTAATAGGGGATGGGGCTTGTAGCATGGGTAAGGGAATGGAAAAAATTGAGAATCAAGTCATGTTGTATGTGGGTACAAATTATCAATTTTGAGTGTGATCATGATATGTATCTAAAATGTACCTATTTTACAATAAAAATAAAATATGCTAATTGAATAAACCCAAATACAAATGTACATACTATATGTTTCATTTTAAACGTAATTCTAGAAAAGTAAAAGTTATCTGCACTACAAAATGCATACCAGGTATATAAATGTAGATGGCTAGGGCTATTTGACCTCAAACAAACATGAGTAAAAGTATTTGATACTTGATGTATTTCATAACAGTTTTTCTAGCTTTATATTCTTGTTCTTACACATTTCCCCACTTCTTCTTCTTCCTTCTTTCTAGTTTCTCTTTCGCCTATTTTTCTTCCTCTACTACAGTAACTCCAAGCAAGACTTTATTTGATAGGAGCTGTGCTGCAGCACAGTGGGGTCAGGACACAGGAGGGACTAAAACTGCAGAAGTTCCTAGCAAATGCTATTACAGAACAGTCCAATGACCATTTCAGTGAAGTTGTAGCCTGAAAGCAGGGAATTTTCTGGAAGACTTGCTCTAAATGGAAGCTTGGAAAAAAAGGAACCCAGATTCCTTTCTTCTTGTTCTTACACAGTTCTTCAGTTTTGACAAAACTCTAATTTCACCTTTTTAAATCAAAAAATTAAATTAAAAAGCAAAGGATTTTCAGTCTGGTAGTCAAATATAGAAGAAAGTGTGCTCAATATAATTCCTTTTTAGACAATCACGGTGGTTGTTAAAGTTCTGAGAACCTATGCACTACAACAAATACTGAAAGCATAAGTCAAATAAAAGATAATAGGAAACAGGGAGATGATCGTTTGTAAATGGGAAGGGACTACAAGATGGAGAGAAAAGGGGAAGAAAAGAGGAATGGGACATAAAAAGAATTAAGATGTTACAATTTGAGAATTAGTAGTGTTAACTTTTCTTTAAAGTTTTGTAGAATTCAGCAATAGAGCCATCAGGACCAGGGTTTTTCTTTGTCCATTTTTTTTTTTTTTTTTTAGAAAAACATTTTCAATTTCAAAGGCTGATATTGGGGTGTTTAACATTTTTATATCTTCATTCTTAAGGTACCGGCAAACGGAATACAGAGAATCATCAAGAAGATTGTACACCCTAACCAAATTGGATTCATTCCAGCAATGCAAGGATGGTTCAACATACATAAATCAATAAACATAATACATTATATTAATTGACTTAAGGGCAAAAATTATATGGTCATCTCAATAGATACAGAAAAACTGTTTGACAAAAATACAATACTCATTTATGTTCCAAACTCTACAGTAAATCAAAATAGATAGATTTATGTCAAACTAAAGTGACAGAAAAGTCATTTATGAGAAACCAACCAGCCCACATAGTTCTAAATGGTCAAAAATTGCAATCTTTCACATGAAGATCAGAAACAAGACAGGGATGTCCACTATCACTACTCTTCTTCAATATAGTGTGGGAAACATTAGCCACAGCAGTTAGGCAAGAGAAAGAAATAAAAGGAATAAAGATTGGAAAAGAAGAAGTTAAATTGTCATTATTTGCTGATGACATGATACTCTATCTAGAGAGTCATAAAACTCAATTGGGATGCAGGGCGGGGGGAAAAGGAAAAAAATGAGTATCAAGTCATGTCATATTCTGGTACAAACTCATAATGTTGAATGCGATTATCATGTGTATTCATAATGTACCAGTAAAGATAATTTTTAAAAAAAAGATTGTTAAACCTGATGGCCAAATTTAGTAGCATAGATGAATGCTCAAAAATCAATAGCCTATGTATACACAAACAATAGACTCAGAGATAGATTGGGGAGTCAAACTCTTTCACAGCAGCATCCAAAAAAAATGAAATATCTAGGAATTAATCTAACAAAGGAGGTGAAAGACCTCTACTCTGAACTACAGGACTCTGGAAAAGGAGATTGAGGAGGACATCAGACAATAGAAAGACATCCCTTGTTTCTGGGTAGGAAAAACTAATATCATCAAAATGGCTGAATTCCTACAACTTCTGTATAAATTCAGTGGAGTCCTGATTGAAATCCCAACAGCATATTTCACAAATCAAGAGATAATAATCCAAAGGTCATCAGCAACAACAGGAGACCTAGAGTAGCAAAAACAATTCTAGGCAACAAGGACTGGGAGAGGGTATCTCGATCCCCAACTTGAAACTATACTACAAAGTCACTGTGATAAAACTATGTGGTACTGGCAAAATAACACAGCTGAGGAACAATTGAATAGATTAGAAGATTTAGAAACAACCTCAAGTATACTAAACCACCTCATCTTTCATAAAGGAACCAAATATCCTCAGTGGAATAAAGACAGCCTCTTTCACAAATGACATTGGCCAACCTGGGATTCAACCATCCAAAGACTAAAGCTAGACCTATTTCATTCACCATTTACTAAATAAAATCAAAGTGGATTAGAGAACTAAATATTAAAACAGACACACTAAACCTTCTGTAAAACAGCATAAGTACAACTCTTGGAGACAGTGGCTTAGGAAAAGACTATGAACAAAACCTCTAAAGCACAAGATAGCAGAAGAAATCAACAAATGAAATCTCATCTTATTAAAATATTACCAGCAGAGCTAAAAGACAAGCATCAATTTGGTGGGAAAATTTCCCAGCTGTTTCTAAGAAAAAGGGTTACAGTCTAGAATATATAAAGATTTTTAAAAATATTAGCCACCCCCCAAAAATAATTAAAGACTTAATTCAAAAATGAGCACCTGTAATTAAGAGGAATTTTTTCAGAGGAAGAAGTCAAAGTAACCAAGAAGTATATGAAGAACTTATCAATCTCATGGGTCATTCAAAATATGCAGATGAAAACAACATTGAAATTTCATTTCACCCCACAAAGAATGGCTGCTATCACTAAATTAACCCCCAACAAATGTTGGTGAGCCTGGAGAGAGAAGGAACCTTTTACACTGTTGGTGGAATGTAGACTGGTACAACCACTGTGCTGATTAGTGTGGAGATTCCTCAAAAAACTAGGATTAGAGGTCCCATTTGACCCTGCTATTCCTAGGAATATACATGAAAGAATTCTCCCTATTGCTAGGGATATAAATGAAAGAATTTTAAGTTTCATATCACAGCAACATACATGAACCCATGTTTATAGCAGTTTAATTTGTGATAGCTAAACCTTGGAGACAACCCAAGTGCCCATCTAATGGAGACTGAATAAGAAGATATGGTTTTTAATGAATGTAGTATTACTTTGCCATAAAGAATGGTAAGTTTGAGTCATTTATACTCAGATGGACATACCTTGAAGATATACTTTTAAGTGAAATACATAGGTCACAGAGGTGTAAATATTGTATCTTTTCTCTGGTATGAGAAACTGAAGATGTAAATGAGTTCTAGAATACATGATAGGTATCACAAAATAGAAAATATTCAAAGGCAAATAGTAGGGGTAAGTAGCAAGTAGAAAGAAAAAAATATAATGCTAAAAAAGAAATAAACATGTATATTCGGGGTGGGGGTTTGTAGAGTAGGTGGGGAATGGGAAAAATGAGAATTATGTCATGTCATATGCAGGTACAAATTGCAATATTGAAAGTAATCATGTATATATAAAATGCACCAATAAAGAATTCAGTTTTAAAAAGAATTAACATATATTGTACAAAGGTTTCATATATTCACAATGACTTTAATAATGTATTACAAACAGGTTCTATTAAAAATTAAAATTAACAAAACATAAAAACAAACTTCAGCCCCACATGTCCACAACTGCTTTAATTAAAGCAATATTTTTGTCAATGTGCCACCTATAATGATCACTAAATAGTAAAGGGAACAAAAGATTTCTCCCAATTAAATATTCTATTATCCAGAAATTTGCCTAACCTCAGAAAAATATTCACAAATAATATGCAAGATAAACTTTCCTAAACATAATTACAAAAGAAACAACTCAACATATGCAAAAGCTGTATTATACAATGATAGAAACCAATGAATTAAAGTGGAAGGCAAATGTTAATTCAAGTACCTGATTAGAATTAACAATCATTATACTATTCTCTGTATATGAAAGCTACCATAAACACTGGTTGATGGATTAAAGAATAAATAATTGTATTTGTTTTTATGCAAATGTAGATATTTTCATTCACACTCATATTCAAATAAAAGGCAGATATATTGAACAAAATTGACATCAAACCTCATCTTTATTCACTGTGTACTCAAATCATTTCTATTATAGACTGACATTTAAATTTTATTTTATAAACTTGCATTTTAATTATTTACTTAAATTTTTCTTCATACACACCTAGAAATTCTATAGAAAGTAACTTTCTTGTGTATGTTGCCTAAAATGGAAAAACAAATAAAAAGTTAATTGCCAAAAGCTAATGTGGGATTCTTAAGAGTTCACAGGTGGTTCTCCATGTGACCAGATGTCGGTAAAAATTTTCATTAATTAATGAAAAGCGTAGATCAAAGAAGTCCGTTCACAATGCTGCTCATCATACCATCTAATCCTACCGTATATTTGCTTAAATTAATGTTTTGGTTTTTTTGTTTGTTTCTTGCTCCAGGGCACCTGATTCTTTTCCAATATGGCATTTGCCTCAGAGATGGAGAGTATGGGATGCTGGGTTCCTGGTCCGTCTGTCTTCCTTTCCATAAGTCTCCTCTTGTTGGATTATATGTCAGTGGTTTTGTCTCTCTGTTTCCCTTCCAACATCTGGCTTCCTCTACCAGTCCTTCCCCAGTGATCTACTTTCTTTCTTCTTGAGCATGTATGGAGCCTCCCTTGTCACCTCTTAGCTTGCCAGACTGTGCATATCTCCATCTAGAAGTGTGAATTAAAGATATGCCAGTCCTATCTGGCCACTTGTTTAGAGTACAAATGATGCAGAAGTTCACCAATGTATTAATGAAGAAACAATGAAAGTTTGAGTTTCTAATTTTTTTGCAACTTCTATCTTACAGACTATTTGGATTCTTATCCAATATTACTAACAGTACTTGTTAGGAGGAAAGTCATGAAGAGGTGTTAATGAAATGGACAGAGAACGATTGATTAATTAATGAATAATTCAGGAAGCGAAAATCAGTGCCAAGAGCAAAAAGTATTACCCAAGAGGTGCTTCCTTGTGTGAGATCAGAACAAATATTTTTATTTTTCAGACTACAACATTGATCATATCACAGGTTAAAAGGTATTTTGCTTTGGCTTCCAAGCCAGGGCTCTTGCCTGTGTGGTTGGATAGCCTATGAATATGTGCCTTTTATTGGCCATATGATTATATAATATTATTATAATTTAATTATGATGATAATGTAATAATCATATTACATTAAATTATTAAACCATAATTAAAAGAACAATTCCTCTATGGCTGAACAGTTACATTCTTTTTGGTTGATGTTGCTATTTATGGAAATAATATAAACTGAAACAGGTTTCTACTCTTGCTTAGGGAAAAACATGTGTGAAATATGCCCACAATTCTTATTCAATCCTTTGTAGTCATAGAAAACTTAACACAAGTGATTTTATTTCATTCTCAAACAATGTGTGAAATGAAGTGTCAGTGTCATTATTATCAACATTTTTACAGTTGATGGAAATTACTGATGCTTGGAAACATTAAGCAGTATGCACAAGATAATTTATCTAGCAAAGAGAAGATTGAAGATTTTGATGCACAGTTGTCCACCTCCAGGGATGGAACTCTTTACAATCAAAATATACTACATTATAAATTTAAGAAACTATACATTCCTATTTAGAAATTATCAGGCTTTCTGAGGAAATGATTTCTATGAGCTCACTGAACACTTAGACAGTATTTCTATTAGCAAAAACTGGAGGGCCAAGGAGAGTGGTCCTGAGATTTAGAGCTATGGAAGTTTAAAGCCTGAAGAGAAAGAGCATTCTGGGCTGGTTTTCCTTTCTCATAACTGCCTCTTTTGCCTTCATCCCTTGAGGGAATTTTCTTTGTGTGTGAGCTCTATAACTTGGCTGTTGTTTCTCTTTCCACTCCTTGGATGTCTTGCACTAGGCAATTCCTAGTAATCTTAGGTAAAGCAGTATCTTCTCTTCAAACAGATCCTGTTGGCCACTCCTGTTACCATATTAATGTCTCTGAATTCCCCTACCACCATTTATTTCCACTTCTCAGCTGAACCTCAACTCTTACTGCCTTAAAAATGCTCCTGTTTCTACATTATTTATGCCTCTCCTTTTTTTGAAGTAGTTCTAACTTTCACATGCTAGGCATCAATAATTCTTGAATGGAATTGATGAGAACATATTTGTATTACAGATCATGCCTGGGTTATGCATATATATATATGCCTGGGTTATATATATATATATATATATATATATATATATATATATATATATATATATATATGCAGCAATCACTCAATTAATAGTCCTTGATGGGTTAATCTCAGGTATATTTTTACCTTGTTTCTCTAGTTTAATTTAAAACATTTCTTTTTGCTATTTCCAAACTCACCAGCAGTTGTGTTCATAAATGTGACATTTATATCCCTCTAGCTTGAAATCGGCTTAATTTTTTGCTGATCCTCTTTGTGGCATCTTATTCACCCACCTCCTTTATATTTTACAGGTAATTAAATTATAAGGACATTTCTATTTACAGAAAGTGATATTTTGCTTATACCTTCCATCAAAGGATCTTTTTTGTTTTGTTTGTTTGTTTGTTTGTTTTGTTTTTTGAGACAAGGTCTCACTTTGTAGTTCAGGCTGGCCCTGAGCTTACTATGTAGCCCAGGGGAACCATGAACACACAGCAATCCTTCTGCCTCTGCCTCCCTAGTGCTAGAATTACAGGTGTGAGTCACTGTGCCCAGCAGTGTTGTATGTGGTTACCGGGGATTGAACTAGGGACCCTGCACTTGCAAGACATGTGCTGGATCCACTGAGCTAAATCCCCTGCCAATCATACAAACTTTTATGTACTTGTTATTATTTAATTGAACTAGGAGCAATTTCTTTATGGATATTATTTTGCACCTCCCCAGTAAGCTGAACTTCTTGCAGGAACTTATTTTGTGTAGAAAAACAAAACAAAACAAAACACTTAAAATAATACTCTGGATTCTTTTAAAAAGTAACTTGAGTTCTTTTTAGGTAAAAATGCACAATATAATAAAATGTAGCAGCATATGTCCACTTATGTATAGTAATGTCTCTCTATATAATAAAATGATTTTCTGTAGGCTCCCAGTGTGCAATTCTTTCCTTATTTTCCTTGGCTTTGCTTTGGAAAGAGCATTTCATAGTTAAAAACTCCTGGGAAATACTAGCAAAAAAGAACTAATGGAAGCAGAAGGTATATTACTTACTTGTTTGTGATACTAAGTAGCTAATATTCTGGAATACTGTGTTCTTGAAAACAAACTTCTAGGAAATGGGAAAATAATATACAGTGGGAAAAGAAATCCAATATTCTCTGCTCACAGCAATGAAAAGTGAGATGAGATGTAACCCACTTTGTTGTTTAATGCACAGAGAGTTACTGAATTGGAAGAACATCAGACTGATGTGCCAAAGTTAGGAAAACAATGGAGGAGGAGGAGAGATGCCTGGGTTGGATCTTGATGCAAGAATGGAAGTTTGATAAACTGAAGTAGGAGAGATGTGGTACTAACTCTAGTCTATGGAAAAATATCTGCATAAGAAAAAGTTTGGAAGTCAGGGAATGTAGACTGTGAAAGATACTAGTGGGAAGCCTTCTATGACTTTGAATAGCTTATGTCTAGATGTTCTCTCAAAGCCTATTGCCTTTGTGGGAGGGGGTTTTCTGTCCTGGCTAGATATAAAGTATGTAAGTACAGATGAAGGATATGTGAGAATCAAATTAGTAGACTAATTGCTTTAGCATAGTTCTGGGTATGACTGATAGGAAGGTCCACCCTGGGTGTGGGTGACACCAACCATTATGTTTGTAGCTCTGCTTTACTGTCTCTTGCCTACCTGGCAGGGACTGTTTCTGCTTTGCAATGCCCGTTTACCATCCTGTCTTCCCTTGGAGGCTGCCAATTATGGACCAAAACACTTAAAGATTGAGGTAAAAATAAATATTTTCTCCTTTAACTTGTTGATGTTGGACACTTTCTCCTGGTAAGAAGAAAAGTAATCAAGACATTACTGTAGAATAGTAAGCATGAGATGTGACAGGGAATAAACACTGGCTGACTAATTGTATAAAGCAACTTTTTTTTTTTTTGAGACAGAGTCTCATTTTGTAGTTCACATTGGTCCTGGACTCACTTTATACTCCAGGCCAACCTCAAACTCACAGCAGTCCTCTTGCCTCTGCCTCCCAAGTGCTAGGATTACAGGGGTGAGCCACCATATCCAGCACTGTGGTACATGGTACTATTTGCTGGTGGGCGTGAGTGTGCAGGCCTGGCATTGCTATATGTAGTTACTGGATACTGAACTAGGGGCCTTGCTCTTGCAAGGAAGGTGCTGGAACCACTGAGCTAAATCCCCAGCCCTGTATAAGATAACTTATGATTGACTATATTTGTGTAACATAGTCACTGTTTTTCTTTTTTTTATACAAACACCTCAATCATTTTCTTCATCACTGAAACATAAAAACAACACCCACAACATAAAAAAGAGAGATACTTGGTTTTATGATTTTTAGAGGATTTGTGCCATAGATAGCTGACTTTCAGGCAGGAAAAGCACATTTGAAGGGGCTGACAGAAGAAGGCACATCATGTGGCAGTGTCTGGGAAGCAGACCGAGGGCAGCGAAGCCAGGAAGGGAAATATAGCCCGGGGATTTAGCTCAGTGGTTCTGGTGCCTGTCTTGCAAGTGCAAGGGCCAGGGTTGGATCCCCGGTAGCCACATAAAATACTGGGTGTGGAGACTCACACTGAGCAGCAATCAGTACCACATATCATAGTGCCGGGAGTGGTGGCTCACGCCTGTAATCCCAGCACTTGGGAGGCAGAGGCAGGGGGATTGCTGTGATGTCAGTTTGAGGCTGAGCTCAGGGCCAGCCTGAACTACAAAGTGAGACCCTGTTTCAATAAATAAATAAAAATAAATAAATAAAAGGGAAAAGAGAGTATGCTTATTGAAGACTATTTGAACTACCTGATAGATTAAAAAAAACAATTTTTCAAGTGGGAACTGATGACATCAGTGTAAGACACTGAGATCTTTTCAGATAGTTTCAGAAAGTTACATAGATTATGTCTCTGTGTGTGTGTGTGTGTGTGTGTGTGTGTGTGTGTGTGTGTGTAAGTGACACAGGAGAGCAAGGCCTGGCCCTCCTCTAAAAGCACAAGCTCATGTTCCCAAAATTTAGGAATAAATTTCAGGAACAACCAACAGAGGTTCAAGTTTATTGGATAGAAAGAGAGAGCAAGGGCTTCTGTCTAAGAGAGACAGAAGGGGGAACCCAGAAAAATGGGTAACCCAAAGCCATTTTTTATCAAGGGTATTTAAGGGCTAAAGACCATGAGGTTGGATGGGTTTAAAATAGGAGCCTCCCATAAGATTCAGTGAGGTGGAATCTTGATCAAATGAGATCCAACAAGAATTTAAATCATACAGGGTCCCTCCTCCCATCAGGAGGATCTTCCAGATGGATCAAATTCTTGGCCCATTACCCCAGGGGTTTTAAATTACTACATTCCTGGTATGGGATGGATCTAGACCCTTAATTCTCTATTGACTTGATTATAAGGCTTTAACTGGTCACTGATGTTCTTGACAGTCTCCCTGCTTGTGAATTTTCTCCAAGGATCTGGCCTATCTGTCTGCCTTCTATTTTTACCTATAATATAAGCACCCACATGTGCACATGTGTGTGTACTGTGTTTACTGTTAAGGAATTTAGAGTAATATTTACCTTCCATGCTCAGGTGTAACAAAGTCAAAGTATCATAGGATCAAACATTCAGTAAGGAAACAAATTTTCTGTATATGGGGGGGTGGTAGGGTGGGTAGGGCTATGGGAAAAAATGAGAATTAAGTTGTGTCTTATACTGGTACAAATCCCCATTATAGAGTGCAATCATGATGTGTATATTTAACGTACCAATAAAGATTATTAAAAAAAAAAACATTCAGCATGTGAAACAAAACCCTTTGTGCTCCTTAGAATGAGTTGGATTTCTTGGGGACTTGGTTCTGAAGGGTAATCTGAATGAGGTATTCCAATCCACCAGACCGCTTCACCTGATAGGTCCTGGTTGCTTTCTCTAGAACCCGTCTCATCCCTTCCCGTCCTGTCCTGTCCTGCCCCGACTCCCCTCCTCTGCCCTTCTCTTCTACCTTCACCTCCTGCCTCCTCTTTCTCTTTTGGCGTCTCTCCCCTCTTTCTCCCCTTCTCTCTCTTTCCCTCTCTTCCTCAGGTACCGAGGAAGGAAGGTACTGAACCTAGATCCTTCTCATAAAGCTATATTTCAAGCACATTTTATATTATTTTATTTTTCCTTGGAAAAATTTTATTTCAATGTATTATAAGTAGATATTAATAAAGAAAATATATTTTAACAACTTCTATGAAGAAATAAAGCAGAATTTCATAGCAAATTAATTAAAAATTAACAGTAGCTAATATAATATTGTTAAAGAAGGGCTAAAATGTTAGAACACGGGCCAAAAACAAAAAATATAACAAAAATTATAAAAAAAGCGACGAATAATGTGTAAATATCATCTTTTCTGTGGTATGAGATAATGAAGATGTAAATGAATTCTAGTGGGGGCGGTAGGGTGGGCAGGGTTATGGGAAAAAATGAGAATTAAGTTGTGTCATATACTGGTACAAATTCTGATTGTTGAATGCAATCATGATGTATATATAGAATGTACCAATAAAGATTTCAATTAAAAAAAAAGAATGTATGTTATGTATTGTGAAATAGAAAATAAAGCAAAATGGAGTGAAGGGGGAAAATTAATGAGATTATAACAAAAAAGAAAGGAAACAAAGTTTATGTATATAGGAACTGGGGGTGGTAGGGTGGGTATGGGTAGGGGAAAAATGAGAATTAAGTTTTGTCATATACTGGTATAAATTTTCATTGTTGAATGCTATCATGATGTGTATATGTAATGTACCAATAAAGATTTCAATTTTTTAAAAAAGAGAAATCTATAACACAATATGTTCTTTTCACTAAAAGGAAGTGGTATAAATGAAAGAAATTGGCATATATATTGAAATATTTTTGAAACTATAGTGTATATGATTTGGTGAATTATTAGAGTTTGTCTCTACTTCTTATTTATGTCTTTTGTTGTTTTGTTTTGTTTTCATTAAAATTCAATAGAATGGTCATTATTTCCACAGAGAAAAAATATGAATGAATTTTGTTTTTTGTTGTTGTTTTACTGTATTGAAGCAGGATCTCTCTAACTTGCCCAAGCATGGCTTTAACTTGAAATTTTCCTGTTTCAGCTTCCCAGAGTGCTGAGATTACAAGCATGTACCATACACCTGACTAAAAGTTTTCTTTCATTACTGTACAAAGATAGACAATTGTAAATTGTCTTAATCTATGGTTAAAGTAAAAATTAATTTCTTACATGATGAGTAGAGATTCTATCCACAGAGAAAAGATCTTGCCTCAACTGTGACTCTTATGGCACACTTAGTACTGAACTTGTATTTAAATTTGAGAAACATATAGAGAACATCAGAAAATGACAGGAGTCTAAGAGACTGTAGCAAACATTGTTGGCACTTAACTTATTGCCTCAGATGGTGATAATCATCAAATTGAAACAATTATCTTACATTGTTGCTTATGTTGTTCCATGAAAATTGATCACACTGGATGCCCTCATCCAGATCAAATTTGTATTTGCTCTAAAATGAAATTATTATTTCATCCTTTCAAAATAAAAATTAAAAATTTAGATCACACTGAAATTGATGGTAGGCTTTTCTTTGTGTGTGTATGGGTGTGTGTGTTTTGTCACTGAACATATGCCTAAAATAACTAACTACTCTGGTGATTTCCATGTGTTCTTTCATGGCCTCAGTTAATATGGTTCATGTGCTATGACAAAACAGGCAAATGGATGCTCTCTGTGCCTACAAACATGACTACTTGAGCACTCACACTTCTCCTGCTCTGCCTTGGAGATCAGACTGTGCGTGTTAAATCTATGGATACTGAGAAAGAATGAATTCCAAGGAATTAGGTTTACATGGACAATTAAATCCTCTGGATGATCGGGTTAGTCCAGTTGGTACTGTGTTCAGAATGACTAAAGCCTCACCCTTTCACCCTCACATTGGTTTTGTCTGCAGAGTGCATTAATTTGTCGCTTTGGTTATCAGATAATCATGCATTTCCTTTGTCTTTAATTTTCAAATTACTTACTTTTCCATAGGAGGATCTGGCCAAGATCATATTCGATTTTAGTGGTCGGATATTACATCTCATTCATTTAGTTGTTGTTTGTGTTTATAAGGTGTCCTATCTGGTTAGTGCTGTACCATAATGGACTTGGTTGAATAGTAAAGCAGGACAATTATGAATAAACTCAAAGAGAACCCTAATAAGTGGAATCTAACAATGCAAATGTAAATGTCAGCAACAAAATGGGGAGTAGACTATTAATAGAAAAGAGGAAGAAAATGGAGAAAAACAGGTGCAAGGGAAGATGAAAAGGAAATATACGTGATCAACATGTGTTCTATGCACATAGAAAATACCACATTGAAACTCAATATTTTCTAAAATTAATATGCACTAAAATACATTTTAAAATTTTAAGGGGAAAATAAGTTTTGGATGAAGTATTAAGAATAACAGTATGGCCTGGGATTTAGCTGAGTGGTTCTGGCATCTGCTTGGCAAGTGCAAAGTCCCAGGTTCAATCCCCGGGGTACCACATATCACAATGCCTGGCATGATGGCTCACCCGTATTATCCCAGCAACTGGGAGGCAGAGACAAGTGGATTGTCATAAGTTCAAGGTTAGCCTGAACTACATAGTGAGTTCAGAGCCACCCTGAACTACAAAAGCAAGACCTTGTGTAAAAACAAAAACAAAAACAAAAAACAAAGAACAGCAGTAATATGGATGAAAGGAAAATTGGTATCTAGTGAAATACAACAGTTTATCAGTTATGGTCTGATATTGGATTACATTTCCACTGTCTTTCCTGATCATTTCAGAAAGCTTTGAGATTCCACTTCATGTCTGAATTGATTCCTCTAAATAGGATTTATTTTTTCCAAATGTTTAAATAAGTATCAGTCTTAGGCAATTTACTTCACCATTTTAATTATCACACTGTTCTTAATATGTTTGTTAATTTACTCTGTAAACTCTTTTGGTCTGATATATTGTTTACTAAAGCATCAATAAATATTATAGTGATTACTGCATGGTTTTATTACTTATAGTTTCACATTTTGAAGATGAACCTACATTTAATTACATGTAACAAATAGATATTGTTTCTTTCTAGTTTTTCCTGCCTCTTACCTGAGTAATTGAGAGTAATAATTTTAATCATTTAGAAAAACACAAGGAGAAATTAGCCTTGCAAAAGAGAAATTAATAAGGGAGATGTTAGTGAAGTTGCCAGTAACAATCACCATTTCTCACAGACACAAAAGTAAGCAACAATAGGGCTGGGGATATAGCTCAGTGGTTCTGGCGCCTGTCTTGCAAGCGCAAGGGCCCATGTTCGATTCCCCGGTAACCACATAACAATACTGGGCATGTAGACTCACCCCAGCAGCAACCAGTGCCACATACCGCAGTGCCAGGCATGGTGGCTCACGCCTGTAATTTCAGCACTCAGGAGGCAGAGGCAGGAGGATTGCTGTGATGTGAGTTTGAGGCTGAGCTCAGGGCCAGCCTGAACCACAAAGCGAGACCCTGTCTCAAAAAAAAACCAAAAAAAAAAACCAACCAAAAACCCAGAAAATAAAAATACAGTCAATTTTTATTGACTTGTTCCACATTGTAGAATAGAAAGAACAACATCTATTTATCTGGTGATATGCTATAGTATTTCCTTTCTTCTAAGGGAAAAATGGAAATATTGTTGAAGACATCCATGTATCAATACATTTTCTGTAGATGTTTCACCAGCCTGCATCTAGTCATGCACCAACATCTGAAGATTTAGGGTGAAGAGTACAGATCCAACAAACATATCTCTTCACTTCTCTGTTTAGTAGTTTTGTAAATGTCAGTTTAGGTCATGCGAGAACCAGATATCAATATAGTAAGTAAGTATCAAACCTCACAATCTCTTGAATTCTCAGTGTTAATCCCAGACAAACTTAATTTTCCTTATCCAGATACTCTCTGAGGAAAACGAGAAAAAAAAATGACCTGAAAAAGCCCAGATCTGAATTTCAAACTACCTAACTTATCCAAAACTGAGAAATGTTCATTATGAACTGAGAAAAAACCTTAATAACTGTAAAGGCTCCACTGTAAGAACTGGAAATACTGGCCTCTGGATCTCACTCGCCTTTTTACTTAATCTCAGTTACCTATTCAAACCTGCGGAATGGTGAGTCCAGTCTCCTGCCTCTGTACCCATTCAGATGCCCTATATTATCTAATAATTTGAGCAGTCAACAATTTTTGGGGGCAAAATTGAACTTTGGTTAGCCTTCTGTTATTTATCCTATAGAATCTCTAGAACTGCTCTTCCCTCAAGTATCCATCTGGGAGTTGTTCTCATATGGAGATGTTTGAAAACAGGCATCACCCATTGGCTGTGTTTGGCTTCCTCTTTCAAAAATCCACTATTGCACTAAGCCTCTCTCTGCTTAATCTTTTTTTGATTTTTTTTTTGTTAATTGCTTTCTGTGTTTAATTGCAAATAGCTGTATCCACCTCTGCATGATTTGCTAGTGGTAAAATATATTTTTTTTCTTTTTCTTGTCTTTTTCTTTTGAGAGGCTTGTTCTTTGGTTTTTACAGAATCTCACTATGCCACATGCACTGCCCTTGAACTCATTAGATAGTCCAAGTAGGCCTTGAATTCACAGCAATCCTCTGGGCTCAGCCTCTTGTATGCTAGGATTACAGGCATGTACCATCACACCTGGTTGAAATGTGTCTCCTTACAACCGTTAGCAATTTTTTCTTTAACTATTTATATCCTATGATGTAAAAAATACATTTCTACTTAAAGGACCACCTGTAAATTATAAGGATAACAATCTGGAAAATGGCTTTAGTTTGAGGAATCTTAAGTGTATACTGAGAAACTTATAACAAGTCTAGTCTGAAGCTGACTTGAAGCCAACAAAACAGAAAAACCACCTGCTTCTTTTACAGCTAGGTGAGTACTGGGGGAAGTATTTTTTTTCCTGATTTCTGGAGGTTTCTAAATATTGATGTAAGAAAATTTAAGCACAAAAAGACCATAATGGTATAATTTGATGATGGTAGAACAATTCAAATAATCTCCTTTTATACAGTATGTTTGTATCTTTCTATTTGCAATATTCTATTGAGGAAAAAAATCTAAAGCCTATAGCATTTTTTATACTTATTTGTTATGAACACATGTTTGGATGGAAAATTTAGACTTGGCATTTTAACTACTGAATCAGATGGCAGCTTGTAGGCAGGACCCCTGGGATTTTGCATTAGTTTCTTTAATAGCTTCCTGGGTTTGCATATTTGATCACAGAACTGTGCTTGGGCCAGCTGCAGGATTCTATTTAGCAAGTGGGATGCAAAATGCTCGGGACAGGAATGGAGGAATTGTGGAAGGTCTACTAGGAACAATTTGAGAATGCAGGTGTTGTTGGGTACCAGACAGGTTGTAAGATGGGAATTTAGAAAGCAGGCCACACAAAATGTGAACCCAGTTTATGAACTCAAAGCAGATGGACAAGAATTCAGGTCCAAAAGTTGGTTCAGAGAAGCAAAGGAAGCAGCCATAGATTTTTGACAATTTTTTTTGGCCGTTGTGAGTGGAATGTTGAAAAAGAAAAAAGAAAGGAAAATAAAAAGGAGAGGAAACATTGTGACTCCTAGGTACTATAATAATGATTACTTAATTGTTGAACATTTATGAGTCAGGAGCTATGTTAAGAGCTTCATATACAATAATTATTTAGTTTAACTTCAGCTCTGATTCACATTTTTCCAAAACTTTTGTAATTCTCTAGTCTGTGATGGTTCAGAGTACTGTCTTTAGAAACTGATTATTTGTGTTTAAATACTGTCTCTGACTTAGTAGTTGTGATTCTTCAGGTAATTAATTGGGTTATCACAAAGATTAAGTGAGTTAATATGCATAAATTATAATTAGATTAGTATGTATTGACCTCTCACTAATTCACATTTCTTTTTTTATTTTTGAGACAAGGTCTCACTTTTGTAGTTTGGGCTGGTCCTGAGCTCAGCCTTGAACTTACAGCAATTCTCTTGGCTCTGCTTCCTGAGTTCTGGGATGGTGTGAATGTCCCTAACTGGCACTGTGGTATGTGGTTCTGATTATTGGTGGGCATGAGTCTTTATGTGCAACATTGTTATATGTGATTACTGGGGATCAAACCTGGGCCCTTGCACTTGCAAGGCAGATGCTAAAACTACTGAGCTAAATCCCCAGCCTTATTTTTAAATGCAGTTTATTTTGATTTTCTCCAATGCTTGATCTAATTAAAGAATATATTCTTTCCTACAAAATAAGATTTTCACTTTTATTTTTGAGTATAAATGATAATAGAAAAGATACCAAGCTAAAATCAAAGTGTATAAAAGACCTAAATATTAAAACAGACACACTAAACCTGCCACAAAACAGATTAGGTAAAACTCTTGAAGACACTAGCTTAGGGAAAGACTTCTTGAACAAAACTTAAAGCAAGAGAATTGGCAGAAGTAATCAACAAATGGGACCTCATTCTATTAAAAAGCTTCTGCACAGCAAAGGAAACCACCAACAGAGCTAAAAGGCAACCAACAGTGTGGGAAAGAATATTTACCAGCTGATCCTCAGACAAAGGGCTACTATCTAGAAGATATAAAGAGCTTAAAAAAATCAGCCCACCCAAATTTAAAGACCCTATTCAAAAATGGGCATATGAAATGAACTGGTACTTTTCAGAGAAAGAAGTAAGACAGCTAAGAAGTATATGAAGAAATGGTCAACATCATTGATCTTTCGAGAGATGCAGATGAAAACAATACTGAGATTTCATCTCACTCCACAAAGAATGGCTGCTGTTTCAGAACTAGCCAGCAACAAATGTTGGTGAGGCTGTGGAGAAAAAGGAACCCTTCTCCACTGTTGGTGGGAGTGTAAACTCCTATAATCTCTGTGGAAATCAGTGTGGAGATTCCTCAAAAAGCTAGGAGTAGAGGTCCCATTTGACCAGGTCATTGCTCTGTTAGGTATACACACAAAATAATGAAAGATTAATATCACTGTGACCTATGTGCACCCATATTTATAGCAGCTCAATTTGTGATTGCTAAATCTTGGAAACAACCAAAATGTCCATCAACTAGGGATTTGATAAAGAAGATGTGGTTCTTTAATAGAGTGGGGTATTATTCTGCCATTAAAAGTGATAAGATAGAGTCATTCATACTCAAATGAATCTACCCTTCCAGACATCTTCATAATTGAAATAAATATGTTAGAAGTATAAATATCATATCTTTTCTCCGGTATGAGAAAATGAATATATAAATGAGTTCTAATATATATAGTTGATATAGTGAAATAGAAAATACTTGAAAGAGAGTGTAGGGGTACATAATGAGGAGAAAAAGAATGTGATAGTAATAAAAAAAGGAAACAAAGCTTATGCATACAGGGGGTGGGGGATTGCAGGGTGTGGAGGAAGAGGAAAAAATGAAAATCAAGTCATGTCATATTCTGGTACAGACTCTCAGTGCTGAATGCAATGATGATGTGCATTCACAATGTACCAATAAAGATTTGAATTTAAAAATTTAAAAAAATTTAACTGTTTTATTCTTCATCTGTCCTGATTTACTCCCCGAAAGACAGAAGCACAAATTGATCTGATAACATATAATGTAGTTACTGCTTCAACAAGTATTTGCTAAGCACCTATGGTGCTCCTGTTACTCCTCAAGAGGCCACTGATAAAGCACAATACAAGAAGTTCTCAATCTTGACTACATATAGAAGGAAAAATATTAAAATAATCCAGTGTATACTTTCTCAGAGAAGAATAAAACAGAGTAAAGAGTGAGGACTTGCCAGAAATAGTGTGTATAATGTCTTTGTTTCTTCATACACAGTAGAGAAGTTATCAGAACAAAATGAAATTTGAATAGTGACTTGAGGGACTAAGGAAGTCAGCAATGGAACGTCTGGAGAAAACAAATTCTAAGCAAAGAAAACCATGTAATTCCATGAGACAGGCAGAGAAACAGAAACGAGGTCAATTGTTTGAGTTCATGTTATTCACACATGTAAAATGATGGGGATGTTACAATGTTACAATGTTCCAGTATTAATCCTGATCATCTTTTGTCTCTTAAACGATTCAGGAAAGGTACTAAATAATTAATGTACTCTAATCAAATGGTTTCAAATTCTACACTATTACTTTCACCCATCTCCCTTTACAAAGTTAATCTGAGATTTACTTTACATGATAAATAAAGTAAGAATGACATTTCTCATCTGAATATTTGTGATTGTTAAAGATTGCACTAGATCATTACAACTAATAGTTTCATAATTTCATATTTCCATGCTTAACATAGATATCTCTAGTAAGAGAATTACAGTGGTTATGATAACTGTTTTTCCTTTGTACACACACCTAGTTGAAATACATTTAGTTCAACAATGAGGTCCTTAACAGTGGAGCGGACCAGTTCATTAATCTCATAGGCAAATTTCCAACATAAATCTTGCACCAAGACACATGAGACAAAGCACTGGCCTAGGCAAGTGTAACCTGTGTCTGTGGTGTTGTTCACATATACCAAACACTGATCTTGTTTTCCTTAGAATTATTCTTAATCAAGATGACCTAACATTTCTATGGTTATGTGTGGTTTTTGATATAATTAAAAAGCTCTGGTTATTTATTCATGGGTTCCAAAACTTTGAATTCTAAAGCTCAAAGTAGAATATGATCACTCAAGTTTGAAAATCATTAGAGCTTGAAATAATAAAGCCATGAGTACCACATGAGAAAGTAGACTTGGGCATATGCTTCAAACTTGTGTTTGATGCTTGTAAAGGAAAGTTTATTTAATAAGATGTATATCCACTGAAACTATGCAATATGTCTTCTAGCAAGATATGTCAGGAGAGGAAAAATTTACATAAAAACCCAGAGAATTGTGTGGGACAGACATTTTGGGTGTTTGCTTACAGAGCTAAAAATCTGCATTGAAAACAACTGTTCCTCTAATAACTCTTTGAATGGAATTTTGGAGGAAAATATTTGACCTTAGGGAGAGTAGAATAGAGATGTAGAATGCCAGATAAAGGTATTAATTGGTAATCAGAGAGAATTGTGCTTTGTAATACTCCTTCCATTGTTTGAACTAGTAAGGCATTATAACAATGCTTTTTATTCAACTTTTGTTATTATTTGGTCCAATTATTCGCCATATTTTGGCTGCAGTAGCCTAGGAAATATAGGCCATATGTACAATTGAGATTGAAAGTGAGATGGCATCTGCTGTAGTCAGCTATAAAATTGCCTTGATATTTGTAGAAAACATTGTAAGAAACATGATGTGATAATTTAAAATCTTTTCACTGAGTCAGTCTGAATGTGAATAGTGCAATAGCTCAAAGAAAAATTGATCTTAGACAGCAGGTAATACTTTGGTCAAGTGGAGATTCTTTTGGTCATTAGAACTATCAAGTTGTTCATTATTTAATTCAACACTCTATTATTAATTCAATATTTCATAATTCCATTCATTTGTTATCCAAACTTTAGTTTGAATCTACAGGATATAGGATGCATATTACTGAAATTTTAAGAGTGGAATGTGGAAGTATATCAGTAAGGAAGCAAATTTAACCTTGGCCAGAATGTAGGCAGATGTAGAGGAGATATATCTAGGGGTATAGTAGTGGTCTTCTACTGGGAGAAATTTTAACCTGTACCCACCACTACTGGAGGAAATTTAATAATATAGGCAAGAATTTTGTGGCAGCACTACATGGAAGCTATACTTGGCTTCCAGCAGATAGTAACAGCATATTGCTAAACATCCTGTTATATACTAGAAAGCCTCCTGTAATGACAGATTCTCTAGAGTTCTCTGTGGTAGTTTGAGGTCAAGAAACCCTAGTGTACAGAAAGAATACAGAAAGAGTAGAGAAAGAAGAATTAGAACAACACAGAGACCAGAAAAAAAGTGTGGGACACAGAACAACATATTCATTTCTGAGTGTATGAAAGGGATGCACCCAATATACACATTTTTCTCTGGGACAGCATTTCTGTAGACACTGACCTGGTCCATATTATTTTAATTTTCATTTCCTAGTTCTAAATGTGACACTGACTGTATTCCATTAAGAACACACGCAGACCGGGGGGCGGGGGTGGGGGGGAATAACAACAAGGTAAACATTAGGTTTTGCCTCTGGCCAAGGCAAACATTTGGTTCAAACATAAAGGTAGGGGAGAAGAATGGTAAAGTTTGCCATACCTAGCAGGATTCAGCTAAGGTTTGTTATAGGAGCTGGGTGAGGCTGCGGCTGCAAGATAGGATAAGTCCCACACTCTACTAGTCTTGTATGGGTAAAAGGATGCTGTCCTAGGTGCAGCATGACCTAACTATGCCTTGTACCTAGTAGCAACCCCTAAAGAAGGTTACGTAGGGTCTGTACTTTTATGAAGTAGGTGTATGCTCTATTATATATTTATAGTCTTTTATGGGCATGGCTGCCCTCACAGAAGTCATTGATTAGCTTATCAGTCAGTAGTAGTAGCAGCCAGTACACTTTTACAATTCAAATGTAAAACACGATTTTACAAAGTTTTGTCATCTATGACTGTCTTAGTATGACATACCCTTTAACTTGGAGGTAAAAACTTTGTGTAAAGAAATCCTCTAAGGGTATACTTATCAATCCAACAATTTCATCATTGTTCAGAATGCAGAAAACTATCAAGAATCCTGAGGATTTGAAGGCTCTTAAAAATTTCCAGAAGTTACTGCTGTAGTTGTAGCGAACCTGGGTATTAATGTAAACAATGGAATAAAACTTTAGTTTCAAATAATTGAAAAAAAAAAAGAGAATGCATCCCTATGTTGGGGCAGGATTTATTTCTGCAACTTGAGGAAAGAGCCTGCATTTTCCTGGCTCTCCTCTCTATTTCCTTTGGCATCCAGGGTTCTTCCGCCCTGCCATGTGCCAGGCTTGGAGAGAACTTTTACAGCTCTAAATTGTATTTACTTCTCAGAATTCCTGAGCCTTGATACTAGCTTCTCTGTGGGAGCTCAATAAATATTCATTGATGGAGATGGTAATGAATACTAGATTTTTTTGGCTCTCTGCTTTCTGACTTTAATCCAGCCATTTCCTTCTCACTTCCCTGGGGGAGCTGGCAATCTGTTTAAAGCATGTTTGCACTTTGGAATCAGCAGAAGAAGCCAGCATAATTATTAGCTTCCAGTGATTCCCACACTGTCAGTTAATTCTCAGGTCTTACTATTTTCTGTGTTCTACACACACAGCTAAATTCATACATCAGTGAATTAGGTATCACCATGAAAGATTTATCTCAGAGATGAAAGTATGGCTAGAAAGACTCCTTTTTCTCTCAGCAATAACAGCGTCTGATCACTATTGCCCCAAATTTTCTTATCTACCCATTTACTGGATTATAAACTATTTCTTCTTTAGAAAGATAATTCAGATGGCTTTAAATAAGTCTAGGAATTATCATGACAACTGATTTGCTTAGGTATTAATTCAACCAATCACTACCTGTAACAACTTTACAAAAATGTTTTCATGACATTGCAACTCAGTGTATTAACTTAGAAAGAGATGGAGCTAGAAAGGACTATGTCCATATTAACTTTTTTTAAAAAAAGAAGTACAAATGACTCCTACACAGAAAAAACTGTTTATGTTCAAGCCATAATTTAAATCTTTGAATTAAAGAATCAATAGGAGGTTGCAATCATTTTATAAAAGAACCTGAAGCAAAGAAATGTTCTTGAATGCATAATCATGAAATATGAAATAAAAATATAAGTGGAGGTTCATCTATATGTTTCCACTATGGAAACATCAACTGCATATGACCTGTAAAATATTTACATGTTTATAGACAAGATTGCCTTTCACTTCTCTCAGGTAGCTAACAGAGAATTGTAAAATACAAAATCAAGTAACACTAGATATGTTTTCCATCAAAACATAAATTGCCCTTTGTTTACATATCAGGTTTGCACATATTAGGTATTGTGTGTTGTCACAGTAGATGCTTCTTTTGGTTAGTCATTAATATTCCTAAAATCCTATTCTTGTTGATTTCCCCATGGTCTTAGGACTCAAGCAATGCAATATATACAATTCTTATGGAAAAATCTGCTCTTTGTTCTCTGACAGTATAAATTGGGCAATATATAACAATTTTCATATAAACTTCTGTCCAATGTCTATGACTCTGTGTAAAGGAACTTTCTCGGTATCCCTGTTTCAACAGAGGAAGAGGGTCAATCTATGGAGTAAATGACAGCATAGCATGTGAGAGAGCTTCACTTTATCTGGATCAATATTCAGAATTTGGATCTTCCCTGCTGGTGACTACATTTTTCTGAGACACAGGCCTTAATGCTGCAGAGGAAGTCATTACGTGCTGATATTTCTCACTTTAGCTGCATATTCTTTTATATACTTAATTCTTGATTTAAATATATTTTTCTCTTGTGCCTTCTTTCCAATTCCTATTTGATTTCAGTGATACCACCAAAAAGTCAACACTTCCAAACACATCCAATTCTAAATCAGGATTATTATGCTATTATTTGTTAATGAAATTTTAAATAAAATATAAGATTATAATAAAAATTTACTTAACTGGCAAATTCAGGTGTGTGTGTGTGTGTGTGTGTGTGTGTGTGCGCATGTGTGATGGGTGGGTTATCAGTGGTCTTTTGGAACAGCACCATGCCAGCATTATTTTAAATAACAATGTTCAAAAAATCTAGGGCAAAACCAGCTCTTGCATTGAAAGTGCTAGCCTTACATTTCAACACAGATGAATTAGTTCTTCAAACACTTCATACTTTGATGAATAGGAGGTTTTATTAGTGTTTACTTTCCAGACATAATTTATTTTAAAAATCTTATTCTTCTCTGGCCATGCAAGTGAGGGATTTTTTTTTCTAGAGTTTATTTCTAATTTAGTTTTCAGACTGACATTGGCCAGTGCACTCAGTTTTTCATCACAGAAGAGAACATTGGCAACACAAGTGTGCTTCAAGGAGAATCTCACTGGATTTCAACTCCACACCATTTAACCTGAGTGAGTAACACACTGGCAAATCCTCCCCTCAAGAGTATTTCCATGATTGGTCATCACATAACTTCAATAGCTAAGAATTTTTTCTTTCATGAAATATTATTGAAAAATGTGAAATAATGATATTTTAAGTACATTTGCACCAATATAAAGTTTGAGTTCATAGAAATCTAGAATGACAAAGTGTACTCTAGTGATTCTGTTTTGTTACAAATATATCAGTACTAAAAGAATTCTGGTGATAATATACTTTTTATGACTTCATGTTTTCATTACATAATGTCTACATTTATCATGCAGAGTCTATATAAGTACATAAAACATCTTAATTTTTTATTATCTATCACTTCCATCCCTTCTTGCTTCTTCCAACTCCTGATCCCTTTCACATTTATATTTAGGCAAAAAGAAACATGTTTTTCTTACCCATACATTTTTTGTGTTTGATTTGAAGAGGAATTGGATAATTGTGAAGTATGATTGTATAAGAGAATACAATCTAATGATGTGGTTTATACTAACGAGACTCCAAAAGATCTCACATACTCAGAGGTAGGGATTTTAGAAAAAGGCTCAAACCTGTGTTTTCTCTAAGTTGTGTTTAGAAAATAGGGACTGGTCCAGTGGAGGCAGATCCAGGGGACATGGTCTGGAACGGTGCATACAACTTCTTTGCTGCTCCCCCTTCTCTCTCTGCTTCCTGGCTTCTATGATGTTGGCAACTATTTCTGCTACACTCCTCCACCATGCCATTTTCTATCTTGGAGACAGTCAACTATGGACCATAAACATACACTATTACCATACTCCCTTCGTTTAAGTTGCATCAGTACTGTTTCAACAATTAGACAGGGATTAAGGCAGATTTTTGTGACAAAAAGAACTGAGACTACCTGATCATGTAGTCCAGAAGACTTGGAAACTATGGAAATTTAGGAGATATGGGCTAGAGAAGCTTTGGAACAGATATAAGCTGAGCTCAGTCAGAGATTCCAGTATAGTCTCAGAAGATGGAATATTGATAAAAACGTTGAGGGTAAACACCATGTTCAGGAAGATTCAATTGGGAGCCAGAGCTTCATGAACAGATGGACTTTAGGCCATGTGTATTGTGCTCTGGCAGAAAAGTTTTCTATATTTTTTCTCATTTCATGAGATTATGGGAAACTTGCCTTTAGGATGAAATATTAATTAATATGGAGGCAATTTCAAGATAGTTCAATATGGAAGCTATGACATGAGTATGTTTAGTGACTATATTAAGAAATAAGAATAAATGACACTTGAATGATTTAAATTTCTTTTTCTTTCTTTTCTTTTTCTTTTTCTTTTTTTTTTCTTTTTTTTTTTTTTTTGTGGCACAGGGTCTTGCTGTGTATTTCAGGCTGGCCTTGAGCTCACTAGGTAGCCTGGCTATCCTCAACCTCACAGCAATCCTCCTGTCTCTGCTCCTGAATGCTGAGATTATAGGCATGAGCCACCACACCTGGCACAATGGTATGTGGTACTGATTGCTGCTGGGCATGAGTCACCATGTCTAGTATTGTTGTATATGGTTACCGGAGATTGAACTCAGGACTTTTTGCTTGGTAGGCACTGGAACCACTGTGCTCAATCCCCAGCCTGATTTTAAATTTCTTGACTATCTCCAAAAATGAAGCTCCTGTAAAATCAGGAACTGTAAATTAAAGCAGAGCAGAGCTCTGTTGCTGGTTGCTTAAAAGATCAGCATTAAAGAGAAGTTACTTGTATTTTGTATTAGAACAAAAAGAAAGATACCTTTGGGACATTTCAGAAATCTGCAAGAGCCTACCCTTCATAGGCTCAGTGGTACAAACATAAAAGAGTGTTTTTGAGAAGAGCACTCCAAATCATTCTGCCTAAGGCAGAGTCCTTAGAATTTGTTTCAAAGTGCTCAGCCACAGAGGCACTCAGAGCCTCAGCAGCCATGACACAATGGAGCCTGGTTACTGCTTGAAGCAGATGTGGGCATCATTACATGGTCCTGATTTTATAGCCACACAGAATGGGAATTGTGGGGTCAGTCAGGGATTCACTCAGACTTCAGCAGTCTAGGTATTGTGTACCTGAAAGGGTTGTGCATAATCTTTGAGAAGGAGGGTGACTGTCAGTGGTGATCCCAAGAAACTGGAAAAGCCAAGGGTATGGGATATCTGCGAAAAGATGTAGGTATAGAAAAGCCACCCCAAGAGAGGCCATGGGAACTGCAATGTTATATGAACAGGGTTATGCAATCTGTTTGGAGTTCACTGGACTTGATGTTTTTCTTTCTTAGGTCCAATATTGGCTTCTACTCCCTTGTTCTTCTTTTCTGGAGTGGAAATATTTACCCTGTGCCATTGTATGTCAGCAATGTTTACCTTTCTTTTTTTATTTTTACAGCAGCTCACAGCTAAGTGTTTGAATTGAGTTTCAGAGGTGCTTTGTACTTACATTTTTTTTCACCACTGTCGAAATTGCTATAACTTGAATGACTCATCAAGATGGACTGCATACATTTTATATGAAAAGATATACAATAGTCTTTTGAGATCAGGAACAAAATGTTACTGGTTGTATTTAGAACATCCTGAAAATATCTTGCGCATGCATTGGTGGGGCTTTTGAAAGAAGATTGGATTTGGGGAATTACGGCTGACTTGCTGTGAGGACATGGGGCTTGGTTAGGGGAGGCCCATAACTGAGGGGATGATCTAGAAGAGTTTTTCTCCCTCCCTAGCCCTTCCTATCTCTTTTTGTTTTCATGATGTGAGCAGCCTTCCTCCACTCATAGCATTGTACCATATTGTTTCTACATTTAAACGTGTGAAACAAGGAATAAAACTTTTCAAACTATGAGCCCAAATAGTCTTCGGCCATACCACCCTGAACATGCTCGATCTTGTCTGATCTCAGAAAAGAAGCAGGGTCGGGCTTGGTTAGTACTTGGATAGGGGGAAACTATGAGCCAAAAAAACTGCTCCTCCATTACAAGTGTTGTGCTGTTTGACCCAGAAATAAGGACTATTACTCGACAAGCAGTAGTAAACTGGAAAGAATTTAACGAAGTTTCTTTATATAGATTTTTCTCTGCATCACCAGAGATAAGTATGTGCTTTTATTCTAGACATCAAGAGGCTCAATACGGTTTGTTCCCCTGAAGTTCATATGCTGTCAGCCTGGTTCATAATGAGGAAGTATTGACAGATGGGAACCATGGGAAAATGTTATCTGACAGGATCCATACATGTAGGGGAGATTAATAACAATCTTATAGAAATAGATTTTCTTGTGAGGCTGGATTAGGTATCAAAGACTTGTTTTACATGAAGCACATCAGTCACCTTTGTCAATTCTTGTAAGCATGCCTCCCTCTTGTACATGCTGGTATCTGCTCCTACTTTTTTGCAATGTTGTAATGTAATGTAAAGTCCAAAGCTCTTTCTAGAATTTGAGCAGATATTGATGCCATGATCTTATACTTCTAAAATTGTCAGCCAAAGTAGCTTTATTTTCTTTATAATGTGCACAGCTTCAGGTATTTTATGATAGCAACACAAAATGAACTAAGAAAATTTCTCCTGAGAAGTGAGATGTTGGTGTGATATACTTGGAAATGTGGAACTGAAAAGAGGTTGTAAGAATTTGATGGAGCAAGCTAGAAAATCTCTGTGTTTCCATAAAAGGAGGATGGAGGAGGGGTCTTGGTGAAGACTTATGGGACAAAATAACTAAGAAAAGTTTAGAACTTCTAAGAGATTGGCTGTGTGGACGTTACTAGAATGCTGATAGACAATAAAAGTGATGCTGATATGAGGGTAGCATTCTTTCCGGGATTGTATGAACTTCAAAGAATTTAAGCAAGGAAAAGTCAGAGAATGACCATCTTATATATCACCATATGATTCAGGAGAGAAAGACAGGAGAAGTTAAGAATAATCTATTATTGCCTCTCTTTCTAAAATATCAGGGTTCTGTGTTTTGGGAGCTGCACGTCTTGATCTTCACCAGCTATAATCAGCAGGTCAAAAAATATTATCTTATCAGTATGGTATTTTCAAAGTACTCCATATGCTTTTAAGGTGTATACTCATAATAAATGCATGTATTTTCTTTGAAAAGATGTGACGTTACTTGGTTAATTTCACATTGCAGCAGATCTCTTATAATGTGTTTTGCGTATTGTCAATATTTACTCACAACAACAGAAAATTCATTGACTAATGAAAAATTTCCAGCGACTTTTGTAAACTTTCAAATGTGTATATAAACTGGTATAATATATAAAAAATATCTACTTTATAAGTTTTATTTTAAAAAACCCCTAAGCAACAAGGAAATTCAAATACTTTGTCAAGTTTTCGTAGAAAATAAATATTTAAGCCATATTTGAACCCAGGAAGACTGGTCATATACTTAGTTCTCTTGAATATTGTATTAGTATGCTTTTGAATATATAGCTTGATATATTTAGTGGCTGATAGTTTCATAAACTTCATGAGAAGGATAACACATGTGTCTACTGTATCCACTGCTTTTTGCTAAATAAGCCAAGGTGAATCATTTTTATTTTAACTATTAACATACAACATTAGTTTATTTTCCTTGTACTTCAGAGGGAGAAAATGATTCTGAAATAGTTTAACAACACAGGTAGCCAAACTAGAAACTTGACCTAGTTATTTCTACTATACTGTTGGTTGTGAATGCTTTTTTTTCCAAGCCATTAGTTAAAAAAAAAAAAAAAGATAAAAAATTGAGCTAATTTTTACCTACAGGAGCAAAATAGAGTGCTTGTGCAAAAAAAGCTATTAAAAATCTGCATAAATAGCCTACTGATGATGATATCATGGTAGTCAGAGAAAATAAATAAATAGCAAAATTACTTTGTTGTCCATCATTCAACTAATTTCTTTTCTTTTGTGAGAGGGCCTCACTCTACTGTTCAGAATGGCCCTGAGTTCAGCCTCACACTCACAGCAGTCCTCCTGCCTCTGCCTCCCAAGTGCTGGGATTACAGGCATGAGCCAATAGTCCTGGCACTGTAGTGTATGGTACTGATTGCTGGTGGGTGTGAGTCTCCATGCCCAGCATTGTATGTGGTTACTGGGGATCAAACTGGGTCCTTGAACTTGCAAGACAGGCATTGGAACCACTGAGCTAAGTCCCCAGCCTTCAGCTAAATTTCTTTGAATAAATGAATATTGAATAATATTGTATGAAAGGTACATTGAAGTCCTATTTAAAAACTGACTCTGTCTAGTTTCTGCTGCGCAAACAGAAAGTCATGAGTTTGATACCCAGTACCCTCCCCCAAAACTTACTCTGCATTTCACCAGGTCTTTTAATTCTCTGTACTTCCTCTTTCATTAAAAAAAAAAAAAAGATAATTGGCCTAGTGGGAGTTTCCATTGTTATTTAAACTTTTTTCCAAAAATGTAGTTGGTTTAAGTTAAATTGTATCCAGATTACTCAGATAGAAACAAAAAGAAAAATGCTTGAATAAAATGGAGAAAGTAGGCTTGAAACACATCTGAAAAGAAATTTGTTTATTCAGTACCTTTGAAGTAACAACAAAATATTTCCTGGAAAACAAAACAAAACAAAATAAAATCAATAAAAAATGTGCTCTTTGAGTTCTGCTATTTTCTCATCAATGACAGAAAATTTCTTTTTTCTTGCAAAAGTAAGAAAAACTTTATTACAAGAAAGCTGCTGGTAATAAAATCATGAGCAGTTGGGAAGGTGGGTAACACCTGTGGAGACTGTCTTGGGGTGTCTATACAGAAAAAATGACCACATCTCAGAACACTCTGCACCAGGCTGAGGTCAACCTACAGGGTTATAAACAACTAGTTCGACTAGAGGTGGGCTGATAGAAATTCAGCCCTGGCCATTGTGTCTCCACCTTGGGGCCTGGCTCTCAAAAGCCCTCACTCCCCTGTAGGAATGAGAGAATATTTCTATATTTGTCTTCTGTCATGAGACATGAAAGATAATAGTCATACATGATTCAATATGTGGTCGTTTATTTGAACTAACTTAATTTTTATGCTTTTATTCAAGTTTAGTATTAAAGTGTAAGAAATAAAATTTTATATTATAAACTTGAATACATTTTAATATGAAAAATTCCTTCATGAACTTATGTATTTAATAAGTATTAGTAATACGTTACTTGAGACATACCTAAAAGTAATTACAACTTATTTGCACTGAAACAGCATTGATTTGAGAATTGATCTGTGTCTTAGATGATGGTAATTCTTGGTGTTTTGATAGAGATTTAAACACATGTAACTGATATTCTCTGCAAATAATAAAATTTTCTTGCAAATGTTCAGAAAATGTCTTTTAAGGTCCAGGGTAAGCTAAGTTTATCATATAACTTATTTAAGACATCTCTAAAAGCAACCTCAATGTAAGTATGTACAATAGTATTCATTAATATTTTGTATTAATGTTTTGATAACAAACAATACTCTGATGTTAGCATTTAAATCAATAAAGGTTATTTTTTGTGTAGATAATGAATGCTGATAGTACAGGTAATTTTCCAGGTTAGCAATACACCATATAAAAAACTCAACATTGAACTTCCATAATAAAAATTTACTTTCTGCTTCATGAAGTCAAGAAGGAGTACTTCTCTTAGGATACAACTCATTTCATTTTGCTGTCCAGCTCAAATTCACTTATATACAATTAATATCAAGAAGTCTTTTTATTTATGAAATGAAGACAGACATTTTTGTAAAGAATGGGAGGACCTATTAGAGATGTAAGTCAGTAAAAATGTAAATTCTGTAAACTCATTTCTTATACTTTCTTATGTGCCAGGAAAATTTGAATATGGAATGCTATAAAATATTTTAGAAAGCATTTGAATTTGCTAAAACTCCTAGAGTCAGCTATTAATGACTAGAGTTAATTATGTATCATTTTGCAGTCTTTTTGGTCTTTTTTCCTTTTTAAAGGAAATAAACAAAAGATGAAGTAGAAGTTTACATTTTGTCTCTTACCACTGTGCTTTATTCCTCATTAATATGGATGGTCTTCTCTTCATCTACTCATAATCTAGCAGCAGCTATAACACACATGATACTGTATAACAGATAAGTCTGAATATTTTGGGTTGTGGGAATTGGGCAACTGTACAAAAGTACAACATTCATAAAAGCTAAAATATTTTATTACAGCTCTCTGTTCCTACAATTACTTCAGTCATTTCCATATACTTTCCCTTCAAATGCTGTCTCTCTATATATTTATTACTAGATTTTATCTTTCTTTTTCCTTCAAATATTTGTAAAAAATATCTACATATTGTCATTAACATATTAGGTAGACAAGTTATTTCTCTGCAGGTCCAACCAAGACAAGACCATTATTTGCGTATCTTAAAATTCATTGAGTTATTTTACTAAATAAAGAAATAATCTATTCTAGCTCAGAATGTCTTGCTATCTAAAGAGCTAGTCAGAAAACATTTAAAAAAATCATAGTTTTCTTTAATACATACTGCATTGTGGTCAGAGTCACCTACATGGGTCACAGATTTTGGATAGGGTTATATCTGTTACATTTGTGATATAAGCTATGTACAACAGATTTTATTCAATCTCACAATTGTTTTAGGTCTTCCACCTAATATTGGCCACAAAGTTTGTTCCTTTCCTCCTCAGTAGATTTCAAAGGCCCAGGAGTTGCATGTGAATCACAAAAGCTCCATGCAGTTCAGAAACACTTTGAACTCCAAGTGGCAGAGAACAGAATTGAAAATTTCCCAGAAACACCTTTATTCTCAGGGTCAGCTCAGCAGGGATGTAGCAGAATAGAACAGGAGAGAATGAAAGCTAATCAAGAGCGGAAATCCTTTCAGAGAACAACATCTGTTACAAAAGCCATGATTCACCATCAAGATATTAGTTGAGTCAGTTCTTATTTTAACCAAAATGTCCTTTTTGGTTTTCCTTGATGCTCGTATCCAGATCAGAGGACTGCTCCACTACAGGAGACTTTCTTATATCTCATAAATAAATCACTACAATAAAAATAACTGCTTCTCTCAAAGTTAAAGCAAAATAAAAGTCTAAGCTAGAGCAATCTTCCTCCACTCCTTCCTTTCCCACTTAATGAGATCTAGCTGACTCTGAATGTATACAGCATATATCAAAGATGCAGCAGAAAGAATAAATTATTCAACAAGTATGACAGTATTTTCAAAATTTTTTGTAATATTGATTATTATTTACAATCCAGGATTAGATAGTAGTTTTTTGTGTAACTCATTATTTTTTTTCTAAAAATACTTATTCATAAAAATTTTTTTGAGGAAATGATCATATTTTGTCTTTCCTGTAAACACACAAATAGCACTTCTCCTATACGTAGTGGGATACCTGAGGTTATGACAGTGAAGTGAAGATAGTTTTTCTACTTCTGTCCATGGACAAAATCATCTCTGAAGTTCAGGAAGTGTTTTATAAAAGAAGAGTTGACAAATGCCCTCAGCACAGAATCCCTGGTAAGTTCTGACTTTTATATCTGTACAAAACATTTTTCACTTTTATGCAGGATCTTAACTTATAATTAGAGGCTTCTTGTTCTTTCATTGGCTGCTAACATTCCTCAACCTTCTTCTATTGTTCTTCAAATAGACATGAAGCTTTGATACCATGTAGAATTTAATTTTCCTTTTTCTGAGACTGTTTTAAAACTCTGATGCAAAGGTCACTCATTTAACAGATTACTGTAATACACAATGCTGCATATTCATTAAATTGTATATACAATTCCAGAAAGCAAAAACTGAATTTTTTTATTCTTATATTTACTGAATAATTCTAAACTTTGGCTATTGTATGTCTTTTTACTTTAGAGCCCCAAATGCCATTGAATATTTATTTTCAAAAGTCCCCATAGCTTTCAGCTTTGTCTAGAAATAGAGAAAGTTTGAATGACTATCACTTTAACTCTTACAAAAGCAACAACAAAAATCCATAGGCAATAGATAAAATCACATTTTCTAGAAACATCAGAGGACCAATCTTACAAAGAAACCAACTGAACCAAAATATAAGAAGACAGTCTTTCAAGGAGAGAATAAACATAAATATTTGTCTTACTAAGGAAGACACAAGTTATCATACAAGCCACAACTAAAGAACTTGTAATAAATGTAACCACTTTCTGAAGGCTGGTTTTAAGATAACATGAAAATATAGAAATCTTGGAGCTTAAAAACATGAAAATTTCATTCCAATTCATAATCTCTTTGCCACTGCATCACAGATACCTGAGAAATATCAGCAACTGTGCAAGAGATAATAGAAGTCTCTGTCATGGTGAAGGTCAAGGTCAGTGGAACAGCAGCTGTGGCAAGATGAGCATGAAAACCTGCTTACCCACTTCCTTGTTTCCATGTGGCATAAAAAACTTAAGCAAAAAGGAAACACAATAAATACATTCACACTCAGGTTAGAGATTAATAATTATCAAAAATGAGGAAAGAAAATGAAAAAAAATCTGTCTTTTTTGGTAAATAGAATAGGAGAACATCTAGGGTGAAGTTAGTAAAGACCCTCTACTATTGGAAGCAAAGCAAATAAGGTCTCGACATGGAGAGACATATTTCCCAAGACTGAAGAACAGAAAAATTTCCCTCCTTTACTTCTCTCTTAACTTCTCTCATAACTATCAAATGTGAAGGAAGAAGCAACTATACAACATATTGCATGATAAGCAGCAGGAACATGAAGTTTTTGATGTAAGTACAACAAAGGATGTATTTCAACAAATAAATGGATATTATATAAAACAACTCTTGAGGCTCAGCTCTAAACAGAAGATAATGTAATATGCATATGAAGACTGATGATTCACTTAGAAAAACTGCAATGAAGAAAAATCTAAACTATTCATTTATCTTGGCTATTCTAACAAATTCTTTAAATAAAGGATGTTATAAAGATGTGGCAGTACCATTTCTTAAAAATAAGGGCTAACTCCTTATCTATTTTTCTATGAAAGAGATGTGTCTCTACAAACACTTATGAAATATTTAAATAAACAGAAAGAATACTGTCAAAGAAAAAATCAAGAGAATCAGATAAAAATGTGTCAAAAATTTTGGAGCAATCAAGCAAGAAATGCAAAAATAATTATTAATATGTTAAAAGCTCTAGTGGAAAGATCTATACTATAAATAAATGGTCTGGTGAAGTATTGCAATAGATTAACAGAAACGACAATAAGCAATTGAATAAAATTGGTATGTAGTAGAGAAATAAGGGAAGAAAATCCTAACAAACTCAGCAATAGACATCAGTAGCCTTCGCTTCTTAAGAAAGAGAGACAGTCTATGTCAAAAGTTAGGTAAAGTAGATCATAAGAAATAAAGTGAATTATAAAAACAAAATAAAGATTTCAAAATATCAGAGTATAATCCTTGTACTGTCTAGAAAGGAGGACATTGATGGCTAAAGAAGAAAAACAACAGAGACTTGTGTAATTTCAAAGTATATGGGAGCTGTGAAGCCAGTGACTCAGAGAAGGCAAAGACAAAGACACACTGAGATGG
>PVIR01011629.1:0-46716 GCA_004026965.1 Petromus typicus
GTACCAATAAAGATAATTTTAAAAAAGATATATTGTACAGATACAAATTCTCAGTGAAGAATGTGATACAATGTATTCCTAAAATGTACCAATAGCTCAGATTAATTTTTAAAAAAACCAACAAATTAACATTTTGTTTAATATGAACATTTGGGAGAGAGGTTAGGAATCTAAGTGTTGAAGTGCATTAGCTTCAGAATTGCTAAAGAAGAAATGTTAAAAAAATAAAAATAAAAATAAAAAAGTCTCCATGGAGTGGAGGATGATCCTATTATCTTTGAGACATTTTAGAACTACACATTTAATTTCAAGCCACAGCTTTAGTTATAATACAATATTTACTACCTGTGCTAGAGAATATTGCATTGGTCTCAAAAAACTCCTCTGCCATTACTGTCAGCTGCAATGAAGACATCACGCATTCCTAAATACGTGTGGATAGGATAATCTCTGAGTTTTGAATTTGCTGAAATGGCCTCGAAATAGAGATATTAATTACATGCTTAGTTGGAGACAACCTAATAAGGTTTCGTTGCCAGAGTAATTGGAACCCTGCAGCTCTGCTGTCCCAGTTATTATACAGTAGCAACAAGTCTTAAAACACATAAAACACTGGGGACAGGCGGAATTATAACAGCATCTCAAAGTCAATTGGAAAAGCTTCTGAATAAATATGAAAGACATATGACTTGTCACCAAAATTCTCTCATTCATGACTTTGTGGTTACTTGAACATAGCCATTTTAAGAACCATGTTTATCTGAAGATTTGTTTCACTCCAGTGTTGATTTACTTATATAATACATGGAGAAGTGGACTCTAAAATACCACAGGACATCTCTGCTGTCTGCTGTACATTTTACTTTTTTTTTAAGCTTCTTTTTTCTTGCTTTGTAGTTCAGGCTGTCCCTGAGCTCACTATGAGCCTTGAACTCACAACAATCCTCCAGCTCTTCCTCCTGAGTGCTAGGATTACAGGCGTGAACCACTACGCCTGGCTATTCATTTTATTGTGCTTCAAAAGCAAAAGAACATGACAATATCTTTCTTCTACGACAGCAAAAACAATACCAACAACTAGAAACTTGAGTTTAAAATGATGTTTTGGAATTTTATGGAGAGATGACCTAGGGAAATAAACAGATGTAATAAAAGAAAGGCTAAGATGTTCTTTGGAAAAAGAACAAAGGAAATACATTTTTTTTAAAAAACTGGAATATGAAAAATAGCTTTCATTATAAGTAAAGAGTCCTAAATGCATTCAACAAATTGATTTGTCACCATACTACTAAATTAAACTCAAAATAGGGCTTAATATTCATGTCATCAAAAGAAATGCATCTGCCGCGAGTCTTACTTAAGACAATGTTTTATGGGAGTTTTCTTTCCATTATACACAGTGGCTTTCTTTTGCTGTATACTAGTCCTTCAGAAGTGAATTTACAAAAATCATCCACCAACGAAGCACAGGCTGGGGATATTTGATGATACTCTAAACTAGAGATAAGAAATAATTCTTCTCACTGGAAGCCAATATTTTAAATCTTATTCCAAATTAGATTTGTGTGGTTGGGATGGAGTAAGAGCATGGGACAGGAAAGAAAAGGAGTTAGAATACCTTGAAATAGAGCATCAAAGAAATTTACCCAGCTTGTTTTCTGAATACTAGCTGAGCTGACCTATGTTCTTAAACATCATTCAGCATATATGTGTGCATCTCTGTGTGTGACGTGCATGTGCATGTGTGCCCATGTTGCTATGCATTCTGACTTCTACATTACTGACACATGCGAAATGCTAACCCGGGGAATTATATCAAAACTCTCTCTGCTGAACATGCCCTCCCACAGCTTGTCCTGTGTTGAGCTGTTTCTTGGCCTTAGATCTCCCCCAATATCAGCTCTTGTGAAAAGACCCTCTCTCACTCTGGAAAGCACCATTGTCATGACAAGGAGCTGTATGGCCGTTCTTAGCCATGCCCTAATCTTTTCCTTCAGCACACTTAAAAAGCTTCAACAATATTATATATTAACTGACTGAAGTTTTCTGGTGAATTGGCTTCTATCAAATGCAACACACTTGAGGGCAAGCTTTTTGTCTGTCTTGTTTTCCGTTCCTGAAACCAACTTGAGATAATTCTTAGCATATAGAAGGCAGTCAAAAAATTCTTTACTCAATAAACAGATTGAAAAGAATTCTTTGGGTTTAAACATCTTCTGTAACTTCTCTACTTGTGCCATTTTCTTTTAATGACCTTAACTTTCTAATTGTCTTTAGTTTTCTTAACTAGAAGCAATATTTATACATGTTTATTTTTCTACATATAACCTGTTCAACTTAGTGCCAAGCTGATTTAATCACGAAATTCCCTTTCATTACATTTGGTTCATGTGAGGTCTGTGGATTCACTGGTCTTTTCATCCCTGCAGAGAAACTTTCATTCTTTTGGGATCCTATGTTGTGACAACTCTCACTTAATTAAGCACCAAAAAACTAAATTCTAAGAAAGAATAAAAAGCATATTAGTATCATTTTTAAGCACTCTAAGTATTGCTTTAAGAAAGTATTAACATTTAAATCAATGTTTTAATAAATTCTGTACAGCCCTGCAAGTCCTGGCAAACCTCTGTCTTGATAAGCTCTGATTGTACTGGCCTCCGTGCATCCCACCACCACGGCACTGCCCTTCCTCTACGGCTCTGCACTGGGACTGACCCTGCTTGTTCGTGAAATGGCCCTTGGTGAGATGTAAGTAGATTTGGCTCACCACTTCTCTGCAGTGGTTCCTTTCCACTCAGTCTCCAAAAAGCCGCTCTTACTCATTTAAGTGAAACAAAGTGATATCTCCCTCTCTTTATCACTCATGACATGGACCAGGAAAACAACCCTCAGCATCTTACTGAGATGTCTTAGTTGAGTTTTAACAACCTAGCACAGCTTCACATAGTTCCAAGTTTCCTTTTTAGGTATATTTTTCCAGTCCTCTATTAAGAGGACTTTGTCACTGAGTCAGTGAAATCATTGATCAAAATCAATTGGGATATTAATGTCTTCCGGGATAAAATCACAAAGACAAAAGACTCTAAAAAAAAGTGATTCTTTTTTTTTTTTTTTAAAGGAGGAAAAATAAAGATGAGACTGTATTTTATGATATAGCTGTTTCCTGATTTTAGCACTCGCTAAATTTGTAACCTAAAGCAAGACTACTCACCTCTTCATGTATATTTTCCTCATATCATGACAAAGAAAAACCAGTATACAATGATTGAAATAAGAAAAGACAAATTCTGGGCACTTAAATCAAGACATGTGCACTGTGACGATTTGCAATAATTTGACAGTATTTCATGTATGGGATAATATATGAGAATATACCAAACTGATACTCTAATACTATAAAAATGTTAATGATAGTGTGTACTTCATGAAATAGACCTAATGGTGAAAGTCATCTCACTGAATATACTGCATGAAATGTGCTTGAGTCTTAAAAATAAGTGATACTCATTGATACTGCTTCTATCTATATAACTAAATTAAGGTAAGCAATGTTCTACTTAGTGAAGGTTGTATAGACATCAAGAAAACTGTATAACTATAATTCTTGGATTCAGATTATCCCAAAACACTGGCCTTAAGCAACAAAACTGCAGGAAACAGAGTCAGCATTTCTCCGGACTTTGCTTCTTGAGGTATGTTCGACACTGTGCGAGGAGAGATTAATGATATCTAACCTCAGCCACGGAGTGATATTAATCAGTAGAATGAAGACAGGAGATGCTGGGCTCCAAGCTCTGAGTCTGTGGCCAAAAGAAGGGACAACAACTAAAAATACCTTCTCAGATGATTCTAATATGAGTTCATGTCAGAAGCTTTTAACATTCCAGAAGCAAAAAGTAGGAAATGACAATAATTTGGGGACACACCTTGTTTTCTCACAAAACTTTTTCCATCTCCAAACTTAAAAAGTCTCTGCATAAAAAATACAAAACAACATTATATGAAATGGGGTGGGTCCTACAAAAGAAGACCGCATTGTGTGATACTTTATGGGAAAAAATTACCTACTAAAACATGCTCAATTATAGAACTTTATTATCTAGATTTATTTTAAATTTTATAGTGTAAAATATATGTACAAACAATAAAGTATTTTACCAAGTCACTTTAGTAATACTGGTATAAGTGTACAGCTTAATAAATGAGATTGCAGGGCCGGCCATTTAGCTCAGTGGTTCCAGTGCCTGTCTTGCAAGCGCAAGGACCCGGGTTCGATCCTCGGTAAACACATACCATACTGGGTGTGGAGACTCACGCCCAGCAGCAACCAGTACCACATACCACAGTGCCGGGCGTGGTGGCTCACGCCTGTAATCCCAGCACATGGGAGGCCGAGGCGGGAGGATTGCTGTGATGTGAGTTTGAGGCTGAACTCTGGGCCAGCCTAAACCACAAAAGCGAGACCCTGTCTCAAAAAACCTAAAAAAAAAAAAAAAAAAATCAGATTGCAAGCTATTTGCAGCTATACACAATTAGGATCTTTTAAAATCTTAATTAAGGAAGAGGGTACTTTCTGTGAAGACCAGACCCTACGTGAGGCACTATTGTATTTGGTAAGCCATCTTCATGTTGTTCTGTGGAGCAAGTGTTACTCTCCTATCTTCTGAGTGTGCTGAGTGTTGTTCTAGGAAGACAAACACATCTTCCCTTGGGGCTTTCTAGGGAAAGCAGTTGAAGCAGCATTGAAATCTGGACACTCCAATTTTAAACTCACTAAACCTACAACACATAATCTGCAAAATCCCTCTGCATTTTTCTCACTATTCTTTCCCATTCATTCATCCTTACCTTCAACTACTGATGATGCCTTCCACCCAGCACTGAAGTGGCTCTATACATCAGGCTGGAGATTCAAAAATACATAATTGAAATGTATGCTTCTGAAGGTACTGAGGCAAGTGGGAAATACTTTGGATGAAAGGAAGAAAAATCAGGTGGAACTTGGGAAAGCTATAAAAGCAGTAATTGTGACTCAGAACAAATAAAAATCTTGTTAGAGGCAAAATGGTTCCTGGGCTGACAAGGGTGGCTTAACTGGTGAATGCATAGGAAGAAGGTGTGTATCACCAGAAGATCTAGTTCAGCTTGTAAGGAGAGGAATATCGAGGTCACAGAGCTGAACAGGAATGGGGTGAACACTGACCCAGAAGCACAAGGCTTGGCTTTTTGTGACAGATGCAACACAAGTTCCTTCCCTGCACCCCTTCCTCTGAGTCCAGCCTTTCCTGACAGTCTTCTTATCACCCCCATTTTGGTTTCCAAACCAGACCGGCTACAGTAGTATAGTCATTTTTATTACATGTTGTTACTTAGGGCTCACCAGAGACTAATTAACTCAGAAGTACTTGGGGGTTGGTGTTGGTTATCTGTTCTTGCTTAAAGCCCCTCAAGTGATTTACATACACAACCCCGGAGTTGGCAAACATTTTCTGAAACAGGCCAGATAAGTAAATGTTTTGGGCTTTGTGGACCATATGGTCTCTTGTCGCTCCTCAGCTTTGCTATTGTCGTCCCAAAACAGCTCTAGATAATACTTGAATGAATGAATGTGGCTGTCTTCCAATAAAACTTTTTTTAGACAATGAAAATTGAATTTTGTGCATTTTTATCTCTCACAAAATTGTGTTCTTTTGACTATCTTTCCACTGTTCAAAATTGTAAAACTCATTCTTAGCTTGTGGCTATCCAAAGACAGAGGGAAGAAGGGCTTGATTTATCTCCCAGGCCATAGCTGGCAAAACACGGTCCACAGAAGTGACAGAAGCCCACTTTCTGGAACGTTCAACTGCATATAGACTATGACTTCCATTTTACACACCACTCTCTCTGACTTCTGTCACCGAGAGCCAGGAAACTGCAGTAAGTCATCTTTAGGGTTCTGAATAAATCAGGTTTTGCCAAGTCCAGGCAGCTGAGATCTAGATTCTGAGCAGCAGTGAAAGTGCTAACACGAACACCTGAGTAGGGAAGCAGCTGGTTTTTGTCAAATGAGACAGCTTCCATGATGTCAGGCCCTGAACTCTATTAGGCGTCATGAACAGAGTTTATCAACAATTATGTCTGGTGTGGACGCTCTACAAGAGCTCCTTCCAACCTGGTAGCCACTCACTAGGGCCAGCTGTTGGCCACTTGAGATGGGGCCAATCCAAAAGGAGTGTACTCAAATGTGCACTGGACTTGGAAGTCTTAGTGTGAAAACCAATCTCACTAATAATTGTTTGATTATGTCAAACTAGCAGTAGTTTGGATACAATGCTTTAGGCAAACTGCATTATAAAAATAATTTTACCTCATGCTTCCCCTTATTTAACTTGGATAATGGGAAACAAAATAATGCACAAAGAATACATTGTATTTCCCTTGGGCAATGCAGCTCTGTAGGGTGGAGCTTGAACTCCCCAGGGCTTGTGGCAGCATTGAGCACATCATGGGGTCCGAGTTAGTGTGGGAGGAAGGGATGTCACCATGATGGTGAGATATATGCATGCAGCAGGGCCAGTCTGCTAGAGAGCTGCTGGACAAGGCATGAAATGCAGAGATTCCAAAGAGGGCACGAGGATTAAGGGAGAACTCGAAGGCTAGAGGTTGTCGGTGTTGACGAAGGACAGAGGAGAAAATCTATAAGATCTGCCTTCTTCCTGCTCCTTCTCAAGAGCCCTACTGTGCTTTCAAGGCACCATCTCAGCAATGTGGTGTCTCTAATGTGCTTTTCTGCCGGAACCTTTGGTCTGGATCAGTTATAGTGACATAGATATTCAGATGACTATATGGTCCTTCCATGTCCTGGGAGAGAAAAATACCGGTTAACTATGCAATCCTCTCAGACTCTAAGCTCTTTATTAGGTTAAGAGTCAGAAAAATTTTATAATGTAGAACATGACAGAGAAGAAAGCTTTAAGCACTTTGGGGCTAGCCCATGACTTTGACTGCCTGTGTCTGTGTTGGTCGGTGTTCTTGCCAGTTTCACGGCCTTCCATCATTCTGTTTTTTAGCTTTGGATGTTCTGATGCTCCAATTTATTCTTTATCTTTGATTATTTAGTGGGTAGCCCTGACTCACTACAGTTCAGTGAAAATTCATTTCCTCTCTGAACCAGCTTTTGCCACAGAGACTGGAAAGGTAAATTTTCAAGTTCTCAGTTTTTCCTACAGGTAAGAGTTGCATGGGACTCCATCTTGGCTAAAAAGACATGAGTAGAAATTCTTGGAAGAGAATATTTTTCCTCATACTTTACAGCCTTGCTATAGGGGTCCTGAGCTCTCTTTGTCACTTGACCAGAATGCCAGTGTGAGCCTGAAGATAAACAGCCATCTGGTCATCGGGAGAGGACAAAGAAGAGGACACAGTGAGGTAGGCAGATGAGAGAAACTCAGTCCTGGATGTCACTGTGGAGGTTGATTTCCTCCAGATTTCTTAGGTGAAAAAATGAATTCTGAATTGCTTCTTCCTAGAAAGACCACCATGGACTGCACCTATTGTGCATTTTCCATCCAAATGTCTGGTCCTGTAGTTTCTCCTTTTACTTTTTGCCTCACTGGATTCAGAATTCCCAGGCAAGGTTGCATGGAGGCAAAACTCCGGCCAGCATTAGTGGTTTTGTCCTTAACATGTGAAATCCAATCCCTCACCCCTCACTCCAGCCTCTGACATCTTGGCCAAGGTCTCTCCCCAAGAGGAGAGTCTAACAGAGCACTGTGCAGAGTGCTTGCCCAAGCTCTTAGCCACCAGTTTGAGGGTAGCAAAGAGAGTGAAACTGCCACTGGCATTATGAAGGCAGGAGAGGGGTACAGCTGCTCTGTTGCGATGCTGACTTCCCGGCTCCTTCTGCCCACATTTCAGTTCTTGAGGAGCTACACACTTTTGTGTCCTGTAGTCAACCCATACAGGCCTTCTCCTCCCAGCAACATCACTAGGCCATCGTTAGAAAAGCATTCCTCCCTACAGATAACGAAATGAAGCTTCCAGTCCAAAAACAGCCAAATCCACAGAGGAAAATTGAAAAGATGCCCAGACAATAGCACAGAGACATATGAACTCAGAAAAGGAAAATTTTCTTTTCCCTGGAGCTGTTTATTCAGAAATTTTTAATGTAACTAGGTGACCTGGGTAATGTTGGTACAGCTACATCTCTATACTTGTCTTTCAGCACAATGATACCTTCTGCTGTTCTTTCCACAATTTCTTCATAAGGCAATAAATACCTAGGATATTTTGGGTGAAATAAGCCTCTTTTGTTTCCTATATAAAGTCACATGGGATTACATGTAGAGAGAACAGGCAAAAACATGTCCCATTGCTAAGTAACTTTACGAGTATTTACCTGAATATGTCTTACATATTTTAACTTGCTTAATTCACCTGAATGTACAAACCAATTTTTTCAACATAAATGTTATGTCATAATTCTGTTTTCCATGGGCATACATACATTTAAAATCTGTATTGTTATTAGAATACTTCTGTTAAATGGCACTTGAGAATTCAGTACTACTTTTTTGAGAGTGTTCACTGTTACATTTTGGATATATTCAGGCCACATACCTATCTTCTATCGCCTCCCTACACAGTTAACTGAAAGATACATTCTCAGTATTTTCCCTCTGTGTCCCACTAGTTTCAGCTCTGTGCCTGTCCTTTAAACACCTTCTTCCTTGGTATCTGCAGTCTTAAAGTCAACCTGGTTCCAACATTACCCCAGACTCTCAGCCTACGACTTCACCAGAGTTTCTCCTCTTCTTCTCTGCTAACAAACACCTGACTCAAACTACCTATAGCTTCGATCACTGCTTCTTTTCCCCAATCCTTACATGCTGACGATCCTGGATTATCTAGCTGCATTCACAATTCATTCTTTGAATACACTTTAGATGAAAGAGAGGCATAAGTTTTAGGCTCTGTAGATATCTAACTGAGTAAGGCAAATTATACATGTAAGAGTTGTGGATCTGGAAAGATAATGGGCTAATCAGTAAATTTTAAATAAGGAAACCCAAGTAAGGATTAAAACGAAGTATCAGATGGATAAGGAGACTTTCTGAAGAGGAGATATTTCACATGAAATCTGAATTCAAGAACTCTTTCACTGCTGATCCCAAGACCTATGTCTTGTGTTCTATTATTACTAATTCATCAAAACACACACAGAAACCTTGGGAGTGTGTGTGCTTGTGTATGTGTATATGTGTGTGGGGCTGTCTCTGTGACTGATGAATCTGAGCAGGCATCCATAGGAAAGCTCATATGCCTGTGTCCAACTTTTCTGAGAAAAATGAATAGCAAAGACAGTTGATCTCAGAGACAGTTGTGAAGTTGAACCATGTCAATAAAAATGGCTATCAGAAAAAAGGATAGAGGACATAAGGTTAAAGTTTAGTCAATACCACTACTTTGGTACACGTCAAAACAATTTTAACTACTATTCATTATGCACCAGTTCTATTAGGCTAACTCTAAAACTCTACAGTTCTGTGTTGTAAGAGCTCAGGGTTGAAAGATCTGAAAAGACATCCTCTGTGTTGAATTGCTTAGTTGGCCAGCATGCACTTTGCATACAATATCTAATATTTCAGCCTTGCATAAGAACAGATTGTCAATTCTTAGGTCAGCACAAAAGCAAAACCTGGAGCAGGTCTGGGTACTTTCAAACCTTTTTCAAGCATAGAGATTATTGTCCTGTTGATAAAGTAAGTTGACATCATATTTCTACGAGGTCAGTGTTAAAATAATATTTTTAGTAATCTCAGATACTGAAAGTACAAGTAACAATATCAACACTCAGAAGAAAGCAGCTCTAGTCTGAGAATTCAACTGTGATCTGTCTGTCAGGAAGAGAGCAGTGGAAGGCAGTGACAATACTTATCTGTACACAACGATAAATATGTGTAGGAGAAACCAACTCTAACTGGAAATTTAACTGGCATGAGGAATGCATTATATCCCTAAGGCTGCTATAACAAGCCACCATAACCATAGTGATTAAAACAACAGAAATGTACTGTCTCATAGCCTGGGGGCTAAAAGTCTGAAATGAAGGCATCAACAGGCCACACCCACTCTGCAGCCTCTAGGAATCCATGCTTCTTCGCCTCTTCCTAGTTTCCATTGAATCTCAACCATCTCTGGTGTTCCCTGCCGTATGGCTGCACCGCTCAACCTGTCTCCTTCTTTCCAGTCTTCCCTGTGTTCTCTCCTCTTCCAAGGACCTTGGTCAGCGAACTCAGAGCTCACCTTCTTAACTACAGAAATTACCCCCCAAAGACTAATCCCAAACAAGGTCAGTAAGAACTTTCTGAAGTTCTGCATAATCATGGATTTGGGCGGGACATTTGGGTGGCACATGTGTCCTAGGGTCCATATCATATATAAACAGCAAAACTATGAAAATTAAGAAAACGGTGGACAGAATACTAGCCACAGGGCTTGGCCAGTCTCCTCAGCTTCAAGTTGACTTCAGCCATTTTGAACTGTGAGATGCTGTGCACAATACCAGCCTGTCCTTGGCTTCCTCGCTTGTGAGATGGAAGTAACTACACATCCTTCGTGGAATCCCTAGGATTAAATCCCCTAATCTATGGAGATTGCTTAGATACCCTGTATTCAGAGTAAATGACAGGTTTAAATCATGAGTCTCCTTGTCTGGAATCCATCCTGCTTGTTACTGATAGAGTTGTATTTCCACAACTCAAATCTGATGTTATTTTCTCCTTTAAAACTGTCCATGTCATGCACTGATTTTTAGATAAAGTAAGTTCCCAGTAGGTGGGATGCCTCTCATTAGCTGAACCCATAATCTCTCAAGTCTTGCTCCTTCACCTAGCAGTCCCTCTACACCTCCGGGGCATAGAACAAAGGTGTGGCTTCCTCTGCCTCTTTGCCTGTGTGCACTCATTCCATTCTCAAATCCAGAAGACCTCGATCCTTAATTATCTGGTCAGCTGTCAGATGTCTGCTTCCTGAGAAGACTTCCCTGAAGCCTTAGTAAGAGGGAAAAGTCTCTTCTTTCTGCTTTCTGAGTAGAACAATCCCAGGCTTGGAAGTATTTATTAGCATATCTACTCCTGTGTATTAGGAGTTCCCTGAGGCTAGGCAAATGTCTTATTGATTCTTAAAGATCCCCCCACTTGGGAGGAGGAAGCAGCATATGGTTAACAATGTGTGGTGTGGACTGAGACAGACCTGTGCTCTGCCTTTTAATCAGCTGCCAACCTTGGAGAAGTTACTTAACCTGAAAGTGGAAGTAATAAAGAAGCCAACCTACTGGGACTGAGATACTGTTTGCACTGCATAAAGCCAAAAATATAGGAAAGAATACTTAATAAATGCTTTTTGCATGTTCTGGTAATTGATCACAACTGAAAAAAAAATCATATAACCCTGAGGTTTGTTGTTGCCTTAAATTAAGACTTCTCCATTCTTAACACCTTGGATTTGATTTTTAAATTTTTGTTCTCAGTAATTCTCTTGCTGACTCACATCAGCCTTCATCTAAACACCACCTGCTCTCCTAGGACTTTGGTGAACTTCATTCTCAAATCACTTCTTACCAGAAAAAAAGGTACAAGTGACCAGAAAAGCCGTCAGGCAGGTCTCCTTGTCCTCCCTAACATCCACCACGTTGCTGGGTCACATACACACACAGAAGTGCACACACCAACATCCAGCACACCTGTCTGAACATTCATTTATGCTGCTGCTTGTGCCCTTCCTTTCCAGGTTTGAGATGCCAGGTGCCAGCCCCTCTTCCACGTGCCCTCCACTCTGTCTCTGACCTTGACCCTCTGGGACTTGGCTTCTGCTAGATTGTCAACAACTGTTTTCTTCTGGGCACTTTTCTAGCAGACTACAAATGAAGTAAACATTTCATCCCAACTCAAACAGACAATAGAAGAGTTATGTAGCTCTGCCTCTACATATATATTTTTCTTGTCTCCTGAATTCATCCAAACCTTCCAAGAACAATGTAGGACAGCAGCCTCCATCTCAGCACCCACATATTTATTGACCCAGTACAAGGAGGTGCGCTCCCTGCATGGAAATAGCGCAGTTAGAATTGTATACATTCTTTTCTTTGACAAAATTAGTCGTTATTTTTACAGGAACTGTGGGAACTGTTTAGTGTCTCTTCTACACTCATATATAATTGATTACTTTGTTCTGAAAACTAAATTTCTCTGCTTTGGGATAAGACTCTTTTCTAGTTTTTCTGGTATATTTTTGACTATTTTGTTGAATTTGCTTTTCTTTTTTCCTGCCAGGAATGTCTTCTAGCTTTGTTGAGGCATAATTGGCAAATACAAATTGTATATATTTACAATGCACGAGATGCTGTTTAGATGTATGAACATATTGTGAGATGATGACCACAATCAAACTAATTAACACATCTGTCATTTCACAGTTCTTTTAATGTGGTGAGATTGAAGATAGACTTTTTTAGTGGTTTTCATGTACACAGAATACTGTTATAACTGTACTCACCAAGTTATACATTAGCTCTCCAAAATCTATTATCTTTCATGGAATTTTCAATTGAGAGCTTACACCCAAATGCTGGCAAACTGTGCCTTGCATCTTTGCCCTCTTCTTTTTTCTTCTTATCTCTGAGGTCGCCCTTGCCTTATGCCATCCATTTTCATATGTTTTTGTCTTAGCTGAGGAGTCATACTTCTCAAACTGAGAGATCTTCCTTGAACTTCAGAGTTGACTATCTCACTGCTATTTGAATTGCTCTAAGTGAATATTCTCCGGGCAGTTAAAACTCAGTTTTTTAAAAGATGAATTCATTCTCTTTGACCCTCTCCCTAGATTCTTGCTTCTAATGGCAGCACCAGCAAGCATAGCCACCTGAGCACAACATAGGTGAATCAGGGCAGCGATTTAAGGAGCTGGCCACCTGGACTATCTGACACAGGGCAGGCTTTCTGCAGCCATGGAGCAGAAAAACTAATGCTGGAAGCAAATTCTTACAGCTCTCCAAAGGCTGACCTCAATGGTCACCCTAGATGATGTGTGTAGAAGTCAAGAAGATACTTTTGTCTTAGATAGGACAGAATAACCATAAGTGGGATGGTCTGTTTTCTTTAGTAAAGATGGTAACAAGTGTCTGCTGTGTTCAGAGCTGTTTCCTGGAGGTGGAGTAGAGAAACATGTAAAAGGAGGAATGTGCTAATGTGTGCTGCCTGAGGTCTACATGGGAGGTTTAGCTCAAGACCCCTTGGCTTACCGCTCCATCTCACCTGCCACTCACCCTGTCCTTGTCCATTTAATCACTGATTTCTGTAACATTTCTTGAATCCACTTCTCTTCTCCATATGTACTACCATGTTGCTAAAGCAGCCTTTTATCAACCATCTTCTCACAAAACAGAGACATCAGCTTATTAGGAAACCTTCTCCCTGGAGCAGGATTTGGGGTTTGCTCTATCCTCACTTCCTCCTTCCAATATCCTGCAGGAAGTAGACAGCATAGTTCCTGGTACAATACACTGTGCTCTCCCTTTGACTCGGGTGATCAGCCTTGCTTGGAGAACCTGCTTCCGGCCTCTTCACCTCTCTACATTCCACCCAGCTTCCAAAGGCCCAAATGGTACCTCAGCTGAGTCAGGATGACTGCCCTTCTCTGTGGGATGCTGTACTAGTGCCTGCTGGCCAGCTTCTACATGGACTGAACAGATCCATTCATTTCCCTGCCTCTCCTTCTACTGAAGGATAAAGCTTTACTTGCTTTAGATCTTCACAGTTCTTGAAACACCATGAATACTCAATACATACTTGCTCAGCTGAACAAGTGAATTCCAGCTTGCCCACCAATTTATCATGACCCTGGGAAAGTCTCAAGTTCTCTGGCACTCAATCATTTCATATGAAGCTAAGGAGCTGAACTAATCCCTTAAATGTCCCTTTTAGTTCCAACATTCTATGATGCTTCTATTATATTTGTTGAAAGAGTGTAATGGAGTGAAAATTAATCTTTAATAGCTGGTAATTATTAACAAAACCATTCAGTTTCATCACTCAGCTCTTCTGCTTATAAAGAGTTTAACTTAAAATATCTGAGTAATACTTCACAAAGCTCTACCTTTAATGTGTTGGAGTAAACAGAAATAATTCACACTTATAGATTTAATTACCAGAGGTGAGCGCAATGATGCATACATGTCCAGTGATTTGAGAGGCTGAGGTGGAAGGATCGCAAATTTGAGGCCAGCCTGTGTAATTCAATCGTCTCAGAAATTTTAAGAGTCTGGAGATGGAGCTCGTCAGCGCTGGGTTCAATGCTTAGTACTGCCAAGAAACTTTAATCGCTAGAAATTCATTGAATCCTGCAGAGTAGGAAAAGAATAATTCCTGCATCATTACTATTTATTGGGTCATGACACTTGGTGTTTATTTTAATTTTGTGTTTTCTTACTATTAATAATTTAATGCTGTAGTTCATATTTCTCAATTAAAGTATAACTCAGTACTAATTATGCAGGCTTTTAAATACTTTTAGACACATTTTTCATTTTGGAATAATTTTGGGCTTGTAGAAAAGTTATAAAGATATTACGGTAAGGTCAGCACATTCTATCCCAATTTTTCCCTATTCTTATCATTTGTATAAGTAGTATGTCATAATAAACGAATCTATATTGACACATTATGATTAAAGGCCACAGTGCCTTCACTTTTCCTTAGTTGTTAACTAATGGCCCTTTCTATGCCCAGATCCCATTTAGGGATCCATCTGACACTGAAAGGCTATCTCTCCTCGGACTGCTCCAGTCTCTGACAGGTTCTTGGGCTGTCCTTGCTTTGACAGCTTTCACAGTTCTGAGGAGTCCTACACTGAGTGCACTTTGGGGCTGGGAAGAAGACCATGGACACGCAGGCTCGTGTTCCCATCATGTCATTTTGAGGTTGTATATCGTCCCCACGACACACTAGTGATGATGCGGATCTTGCTCACCTGGTAGAGCTACTGTTTGCCATGTTCTCTACTGTAAAGTTCTTCTTTTCTTTCTTTTCCAAACTGAACTCTGGGATGATGTCCAATGTGCAGCCCACACGCAAAAGGCAGGGGGATACATTTCTTTTCTTTAAGGGAAGAGTATTATCATTCCCTCTCTCCCTCTCTTTCCCCCCACATCTCTTGGAATTCAACCACCTTTATTAAATAGACCAACATAACCAAAAACTCCACATGGAACGGAGATGGTGGCCTGGAGACAAGGACCTTTATCGCTTTCCTTGTCTTGTCTCTGCAGTGATTCTCATCCACTGAGTAGCGCTCCTTGCAGGCAACCGCAAGAGTACAATGTGCAGAGAAAAGGGCAACAAAATGTTCATCTCGACTTCTCACAAACTTTGCAGAACCGATACTCAGTTCAAGAGATAAAACGCTATTCACCCTCAAGGCACAGGCCTCACACCTGCTTGTTCCCTGTCCTTGTGTCTTCTCCACCCCAGTGTGTCCAGGGCCCTTCGTTGTAGAAGTGTAACCTTTGAACTCCATATAAGTGGACTTCTGGCGTAAGTATGCAGTAGTGTCTGGCTTCTTTCATTCAATATTTCCTGGGGCGATGGAGTTGGAGAGAGAATCATCCATCCTGTCCCATGTCACTGTGAGTCCAGTGCTATGTAGCATTAATACATACTGGGCGAATACACAGTGCATTTCCACATATGTGATGGCAGATCATTCTCCTTGCTGTATACTGAATGCTTTGCAGTGTGAATGCACGCTTGGGAATGTGTACTTGAGTTACTCAAAGTGTGACCATACTGTGTACACTTACATTTCCATCTGTTAGTATTTGGTGGTTTACAGCTTGGGAAAATACTGATATTGCCACTACAGAATTCAGGTATATGGTTCACAATGAACACACACATATTCATGGTGATTTTTTAGCAAACAATGAAATTCCTAGATCACAGAATGCAACTACGATCATTTCAAGTATATATGGGAATTTTCTAGAGGAGCCAGAATGCTTAGGGAATAAAAATTCTTTTTTCCAAATTCTTAATAACACTTTGAATCATTTTCCTTTTTAATCTGTGGATACTGTGGTGTGGAACTGAAATTTTATTTTTAATTTTCAGTCTAAATATTTAGGGTGAGAACATGTTTGCGTTTTGGGGGCCACTTGGATATACAGAGCTTCTATGGTGAAAATAAACTCAGATTTTCTTGCTCTTTTTCTCTACTGAGTTGGCTTTCTTATCTATTTGTAGAATATTTATAGGATACGTGTGTGGGAAGATGTTTATGTATTCTGGATATGAATTTTTTTGTTGAATATCTTCAACTCTGAGGCTAACCTTTTCATAATGCCTTTTTTTCAAGGTAATGAAGACTAAAAACTTTCTATTTGTACATATTTATGATAAATAATCAATACATTTGTGGTAAGGAGTTGGTACATAACCATACCACATTATTAGTTCTTTTTACTTCCCCTCCACAAAATCTTAATAATGTCTTTGTGTGGATTTAAAAACAAAATGTGATTCATGAAATTTTGTTTTTGATTACCACTGTTTGCTTTCAGTTTGGGAAAAACTTAGCTTACTCCAAGGTCATACAGATGTTACAAAAAAGGGTTGACAAACTATGCCCTACGAGCTAAATGCAGAGCCACCTGCTTTTGTAAGTAAAGTTTTAGAAGAGTACAGACAGGATCCCTCTCTCACATGTTGTTTATGATTTACTTTTGTGCTATCATAGCAGAAAGCTGAGCAACTGCAGTATCAACTGTATGATCCACAAACTCTAAAACATTTACTATTTAGTCCATTAGAAAATTTTGCCAACCTTGACTGCAGAAAGGTTATTTTAGCCAGGCATAGTGGATCATGCCTATAATTCCAGAACTCGGGAGGCAGAGGCACGAGGACTGTCATGAGTTCGAGGCTAGCCTGAGCTGCGTAGTGATTTTAGGGCCCATCTGAACTATAAAGCGATACCCTGTCTCAGAAAACTAAAAACAAAACAAAGCAAAACAAAACCCACACCATTTTAACTTTTATACTTGAATTTGCAATTAATCTGAAACACATTTTAGTGTATGTTTTGAAGGGAATAAAGACTCATTGTTTTCTCATAAGGCCTTCCCATTGACCTTATAGCATTTACTTGGGAAATAATCCTTTCCCTACTGTGTCAAAATGCTGCTCTGTCACAAAGCAGAGTTTGCAATATGGGTAGACCTGTGTCTGGGCTTTCTGCTCTATTCCACTGATTTATTGCTGTCTATCCTTCTACCAAAACTGTTCTGTCTTATATGCTACTGCTTTGTAACAGGCTTTACCTGCACCATGTAAATCCACAAGAAAACTGGTTCTTCTTGGTCCTTTACAACTCCATGTAAATTTTAGAAAGTTAAATACCAATTTTGCTAAATATCTCGTTAGGGAATAGAATAACTCGATTCTATTTTAAAATATATATTTAATCACACTTTTAATTGATGTTATACAACATACTAAAATGCATTCTATCTCTCCTACTAGTCTCATTATATAATATTAACAACTTGGAGGGCGCAGGTAAGGAATATCCTTACTAAGGATATCCTCACTAAGCACATGTAAAACTGGCAAAATGGCTATGTTTTTTGCTTTGTTTTTGAGATGGGGCCTTGCTGTAGCTCAGGATGACCTTGAGCTGTCGACATAGTCCAAGCTGGCTTCAGACTCAACATCCTCCTGTCTCAGCCTTCCACGTGCCAGGATACAGGCATGTATCACCACTCTCAAAAATGCTTATGCTTTCACAGAAATAATTTTCAAGTCCAGAAAGCCATTTGTTTTCTCATAAAAAAATTTTTGCTACTTAGCATATAAAATCATAGGATTATTTACAATGAGTTATGTACAAAGGTTAAAAACTGGTGTCCACTTGCTAAAATTAGTTAATAAGTCTTTTCAACAATTAGCTTTAAGAGTTTCGTCATTTCACTTTATCATAATATAGATTATTACAGGCCACTTCCATGGCTGATTAGAATTTTAGATTCATATTAGAATTTTATGTATGATCTTTTGCACTAATACATTATCAGTAGCACATATTTGAATAGATATGCACTACTGATAATATAGATACATTTTATAATATAGATATATCAGATAAACTGTAATTTAAAATACAAAATTCACTAAATTAGGGCCAAATCACATAGTGTAATATATTTCACAAACTCAGAATAACAAAGACACCAAATTAGTGAAATATCTGCATCGTAAAAGATGCAAAACAAGTCCTTATTTCAAGACAGAGATCTTAACTTTTAGGAATTATGAATAATTTTAGAATTTCCTGTAAAATATGGACTAACTCTGCAGAAAAATACAGGAGCCCATATTTTTCACATATTATTAGAGGTTTTCAAAGTCCTCACATACTACCCACTAAGTACTCCATCTAGACATAGATCCTGCCCTCTAATCCTTTTATCCTTTCTTCCTGCTTCTCATCTCTCAGGAACTATCAAATAGATTTGCTGTCAAAATTATATGTCTTATTTTAGCAAAGCCTGCTAAACACGGTCTTATTAATAAATTGCTTTGCTCAAGCAACTTTTATTGCATGTATTCAGAGCATTCAACATGATGTTTATGTGTATACACACATGGATGTGCACAGTGAAATGGCTGGTATAGTCGAACTGTTTAACAGATCTACCATCTCACATAATTACCATCTGTGTGAAAAGCATCTAAATATGAAAATGTGTTCACGATTCTAATACAAATCAAAACCATAATGAACTGTCACCTCACACCTGCTAGGATAGCTATTACATAAAAGATGAGAAATAGCAAGCGTTGATAAGAGTGTGGATAAAAGGTAATTATGTTGGTGAGAACGTAGAAGCCATTTTAAAATGACTGGATAATACTTTGGTTTCCTAAGAAAACTATAGATATCTTCCCATTCTTTAAGTCCTTTACTAAAATTAAATATTGGAAGTCAAAATATATTAATTATTGCTGTCTTGAATTAGAATAAACGAACCTCTCTTCATCTCCTGTGACCATGAATGTCTACTCAGGTTTTAAGATCTGCTTCTATCTGTCCACCTCCCCACCATTCCTATCCCCTCCACACTAGCACCTGTATGCAACCAGCAAAGCCTTTCTCCTCTCCTCCGACTCATTTTTGCAGGGTTTTCCCTCCCTTCACCTACTCCTCCTCTGGGTAGGTAAGGATTTCTCTCAACACATGCTATTTATACCATTTGATTATATTCCCCTCCCCATTCCATTTCGAGTCTGAGGGTCTCTTGAAAGATGAAGAGATTTCACATTTATCTATATGTGTGAATCTTGATGTTGTGTTTTGCACTTAGGGACCAATGAGAATTTATGGATGAATGAACAAAAGAATCTTTCTGGAGTCATATATTTATTTTGACAAAGCTCCTTCATGGGCTCTATTTATTTTTTATTGTATGCTAAATAGATTCCTTAAGTACCCATGTTTAAGCCATCAGCCTGACCTATAATATTCTTATGAAGGTACTAAATTGAATCTGAACAATTAATGAATCTGAAGAATTAAAATATTTAAATTAATATGAAATATGTGTCCTAAAATATGCAAAATGAAATCAACCCATGTTTATATAAGTAGTGATCCTTTCTACTTAAAATGATTATTAACTTTATAAAGAATGTTGCTGACTTAGAATTCATTTAACCTTACATTGTCTATTTTTAAAAATAAAACATTGTTTTGGAGATTATATTATTCAGTGTATAACATTTTATTCCTTTCAAAGGTAATAATTAGCTTTATTTCCTTCAGGCCCTTGAAGGAAATCTACTTGTCAGGCTGTCAGTGAAACTTTTCATGGTCATCTCCTGATACTCAAGCTCTACGTGGTCTTGATCTGGCCTGTTCCCCACAATTCCCGTGCTTCCACAGATGGGAATTCTGAAAGGTGACTGAGTCATGGAGAACTGTACCCACTGGTGGATTCAGCCCCTTGTGAACTCAGCAGCAGAACGTGTTGCACAGGGAAGTAGGGCGTGGCAAAATCCCAGCCACTGGGGTGCTGACCTGGAAGTAGATTTGCCTCCCAGGATCCTTCCTCCCTTTGTTGTCTGCTTCCTGGCTGCCATGAGGCAAGCTGCTCCCCCAGACCCTTTCTCCATGCTCTTCCTACCTCGGAGCCAGCTAACTATGGACTAAATCCTCTAACAGCCATGTGCTGAAACAAAGCTATTTTTTTTTTTTAAATGTGAGTATTGGATGTTGTTTCTCAGCACAGAAGAAAGTGACTAAGACCAGGTCTTTAACAGAAATGCAGAATTAGTGCTAAGTATCCTGGTGTTCCTTGAGCTAGTATTCTGTCTCCACAGCTAGGCCTACTTGCCTTCTGCTTCTTTTCCCACTTCCTTCATTTTTGGATTATTGGTAACATGATTTCACCTGGCATACGTACCAACATTTTCACAATTTACTCTTCCCCCAAAGAACTTTAAGTCTAATGAGCCATTACAATTCACTTTTAAGCTTTCTCATTTTATTTTGCTCAACCTGCTTCTGGGGATGGTACTAAGTGGCATCCCTGTGGCTGCCTCTGTTTACAGATTTACAAGGTTCATTGACTGTGGCTTTTAAAACTTGGATCTGCTGTAGGTCAGACATCTCAGGAGGATGTAAAACAGAGTAAAGCACCTGTCAGCACAGTACCTAAAAATAGATTTTATATAATCTGGCTGATTTCCCACTTCAATCAAATTAGCAGCTGTTGAATCCTTTGCATCTCCAAAGAGTATGTTGAGCCTTTTATTCTAATTTCCCATCTTGTAATCAACCAGACAAATACATTGTTTTAACTTCTTGTCCCTCAGACAAATTATTTTCAAAGTTATGAGAAGGTATTTCTGAAAGCATACAATTCCATTGTAGTCAAAGTTAGTAGAAAAGGTAAGACTACACAGGTAGGGTGTGTTCTGAAGACTGACATAAAATAATAATAATCAGGGAAGGAAAATAATCAAGGATGAACTGCTGACTTCAACAACTGAGTGGAAAATTAATTTTGTCATCCACTGAGTTGGGAAGGATGGGAAGGAACATAGTATATTTACAGATGAGGCCTCATGAATTCTTTTCTGCTGTGTTAAATCTGAAATGTCCATTAGACATACAAAGGAACTTGTCGATATAAAATAGGTATTTAAACTAAAGGAGTAATGTCAGGTGGTGCTACTAGGACAAATGGATAGCCAGATGTCAATGAGTGAAGCTGGCCTTTACCTTGTACAATACACAAGATAAACATTAATTCAGTTGAATCAAAATCTAAAACTATTATAATTTTAAAAGAACACACAAGATTAAATAACTATGACTAGATATTTTCTGTGCTTAAGAGACACCATCTATCTCATCTTTTCTACTGAATTTCACTTTTTAAGTGATTTCTTCCAGTTTCATAGCTTTAAGTCCCATCTGTATGTTGTGAAAACCCACACTGATGCCCCTAGTACATCTTCTACCCTAAACACACCAGCATGTATGTATATATACACATATATACATATACATACACATGTATGTGTATATATACACATATATACATATACATTCACATGTATGTGCATATATACACATATATACATATACATACATATGTATATATACACATACATATGTATGTATATGTTTATATATGTATATGTATGTATACATGCACACACACAGTTGTTCATTAGATAATTCCTTTTTAATATTTAATAGCTATCTTGCATCTAACATGTCCAAAAGCTAACATTTAATCCTCAACTCATCTATACTTTCCTGCTCCACTTTCAGGAAATGGCACTTCTTTTTGATTATTCAAGACAAACTACTCGGAATCTTCTCTGCTCCTTACTCTCACACTTAGTATCCAATCCATTAACAAATCCTGCAGGTTCCGCCTACAAATTCTGCTCAGAGTATGACCACTTCTTGTCACTTCTGAGGCCACTAGTCTAGGCCAGTCCATCATCCGGTCTTGAAGGGTTACTCCAACAGCTTTCAAATGGGTCCTTCCACCTGCCATTGTTCTTAACTATCATTTCATACAGCAGTCGGAGTGATTCTTTCCAAAGTATAGATCAGACCAACTCATTCCCCATTCAAAACTGTTCAATGACTTCTCATAAAATTTAAAACAAAAATCCAAAATCTCTACTGCCGGCTACATAATCTTGTACGATCTGGTCCCAGCTTGGCTGATGGACCACAGTGCGCTCTCCTGCCTCTCATTCTGCTGTGCCCCAAATATCAGCCTGTCCTTGAGGCTTCTCGGTGTCCTTCAGTGCTTCTTCTGCCAGACAATTAGAATCAGACTGCCCCACTTTGGTCTGGCCAGCAGTCTTCCCTGAGCACCTATCCAGAAGCAGCCCCGTCACTTTTCTTTCCCTTCAATCACCTGTATCTTACACCCAACAGAAGATACATAAGAATGAGTTCTTTGCTTTTGATTCTTGCTGCATACCTAGTACCAAGGACAAATTTTGGTACACAGGCTATTAGCTGATATTTGTCAAGTGAATGAATGAAGGGATGGATGCTTTATTCTAACATCCTAGGCAACCAACTCTTCTCTTGCCTACATTCAATAATCTCTTAACAGTTCTAGTTTCCACTTGTGCCTCTAACAGTCAAACCTCTATATGGGAGAGAACACTTAGATAGATAGATAGATAGATAGACAGGCAGAGAGACAGATAAAGATAGAGGAAGTTACTACTTTATTTAAACCTTTCCAGTGGCAACTGATCATGCTTACATTATAACGAAGATTCCCTACCTGTGGCATTCTAGAATACAATCTCCCAAGGGTCAGGGACTACACTTTCCTTACTTGGAATAGGACTCCTAGCACTTTCCATAGCAGTGGGCATATAATGGCTTAATATTTATTTATTGCATCAAATAGTTTATATTTTCTCACTTCATCTGATTCCAAACACCAGTTTCTGGCTAACGGGCTACAGAAGATACTCTACTAAAGTTTCACAAGAGTTTTTCTTTGTTGCTTGTTTTAATTTTTGTTTTTATCACCCTAAATAAGCACAATTTTTAATGGAGTCCAATTTTCCAATTTACACTATCAGATTATTTCCTCATAATTAGAATTCACATGTTGGCAGTATTTTCTCAGTGTTCTGTTTATGACCTCAGAAGCTCCAGCCTTTCTAGTGAGTTGACTTACTTAGATGTTCTTTCTTCTAGCCCCCACACTTAGACAGTAACTCAGAGTGTGCAGCAATTTTATAAAAGAGAGCTCGATCTTTTCAGAAAACTTATTTTCTTTAGTGCTGTACACTGACACAAAGAAGAAAGTGGGAAGAGATGAGATGACCTTCCTAGGAGCACAGAACGAGGATATAGTGGAGCCAGAATTCATGTCAGCTTTTTTTTTTTTTATCCCAAACTCCTTATTCTTTCCACAATAGCATGTGGGCACTGAAGGGAATGAGGTACTTGGAAACCACGGAACATTAAAACTGTCTTTCCATGAACGTTCCTTCCCCCAGACAGCTCCACTCCTCATTTGTTGCACTTTAATTAGGGTACCATGGAACTGAAAGAACATTCTGGCCGGTGTCCTCCTTGGAGTGGAAATTACAATAGTGCTCAGGCTTGAAAAGGACACCTTTCTGCTGAGAGCACGGTTTCTGCCAGCACTGAAGTAACAGAAATGCACTATTTCACGTGGTAAGCATTCAGATAGGGAGAATCTTGATGGGAGACTACAAAGCCTCTGAGCTTGACCGGTAACTGACATTTTACTGCGTTTATTCAAAGGAAAGATTTACTGAGAAACACTGGAAATTTGCAAACTTTTGGGAAAGAATATGACAGGAGATGAGTAGATGTGTGGGAGAAAGACGAAAAATAGGTTCTTGAACCTGTAATTTTAGCTCCCACACTGTTTCTTTCAAATGTCTATGCAGACAGTGTTTATAATAACTCATCCCTGCAAGGCCAGTACATCTTGGCTGTGAGGCTACTAAGCTTCTTTAAAAAATAATTAATGTAAGGCTTGTTGCTATTCTTCAATATGTGATGGAAGTTACATGCCCAGCCCTAGGGCATGAGGACTTTTTAAAAAAACAAGAAGATATATAATAATATAAAAATGAATATTTATGTTTATAGTAAGTAAATAATATATCACATTGCTCACAGTTTATGGTAAACTAAAATTGCCTATATAGAACAGATTTTTATTGCTACAAGAGAAAAGATCTAATTTAAGGGAATTAAAGACTGTAACTGTACAGGTTTTGCATGTGTTTTTATTTCAAGTATCACTAAAAAGGTTCAGTTCTGCCCAATTAACTTTTTATATCTTGGGAAGATGACACTAAATATTTAGATTCAATTTAAATTGCAACAATACAGCAATTAGCAGAAAATAAATATACTTTAGTCAAAATGGATGATATAATCGACCTACGTAATTCATAAAACAGAGCCGTCGTGTGACTAGGATGCAGAAGTAGCAAGCCATGGGTTTTATTACACATTCAGTCAAGACTTTGTGTCCTCCTCTTCTTACTTGGATAATAGGTTGTGTTTATTCTAGCATCTAAGAAATACTTCCCAACTCCAGGTGTTTTCCTAAACTAACTTTCTGACAGATGACAACAGTATCCATTTTTGCTCATGATACACCATCTTTTTGTCCTGATTATTTTTTCAAAATTCCTCAGCATTTCCTGATTATTGTGAATGCTGATGCTTGATTAAAATAATACATCAGAAGATCTAATAAACTGTGAAGAATCCAAATTAAAATATATATTTTGGCTAGCTGTGGTGGGGCATTCCTGTAATCTCAGCACTCTGGGAAGCTGAGCAAGACGATCACAAGTTCTAGGCCAGCAATATGGAATTCACCAGAAAAGCAACTTAAAACCACCTTGCTTAGCTGATGGCAAAACTAATTTTCAAACACAGTTCCAAGTAAGTTCTAGACCTGCATTTTTTACACTGTGCTCCCCTCCTCAACTTCCTCACAAGTTCACACAAACAAAAAATGCATCAATAGTTTTCAATTTGAAATGTTCATAACAAAACGAAGAAAGCATTATTTCCTGATTGTGATATCCTACCTTTATTTTCCTACAAACATACAGGAAACGTATGGACATTTCAGGTTGGCTGGCTCACCTACTAGTGTTCGCGTAAGGGAAGGTGAGGTCTCCTGCAGGCAGGATGGACGAGAGAGAAATGTTTGCTGGACATTTGGCTGACTCAGCACTGCTGAGGAGAAGCATGCAGTGTGTGAGTGTGTGTGTGTGTGTGTGTGTGTGTGTGTGTGTGTGTGTGTGTGTGTGTGTGTGAAAGAAGGCCATATTTTAGGGTTATTCATCTCAATCCTTATTTAAAAATGTAAAAATTGATGCAGTTACTGCAAAATATCATTTAGAAATATGTGTTAAATAATGTTAACCACATGAAAAAATGAAATGACTCATGGATAATTCTATTATTGTATAATTATAGAATAATTATAAAAATCATGGCTTTATACTTCTTTATGTTTATAACTATTAAATCTGATTTATATGAAAGGATTTTGTAGGTTATGCAATTAATCATGTACCTTTGTTAACAGGTATTTATAATGTGGCTTAGACAACATATTAGAAGTAAAACAAAAGGGAAAATAATAAAAGAAAAAATAAAGCTATCATGTTTAAATGGCTGTCAATTAGTCATTAAATTAACCAGAACATTTATGTTGAAACTTGTATGGAAAATATTTCTATAGTTTTATTTTATACATACTTTCATAATTTAAAAAATTACTTGTTATTTTTATACCATGTAAAAGGATAATTAAAACAAGTAATTACTTTGTTAAAAATATCTTTCCAAAAGTGATAAAATTCTGAGGAAAAAACAAACTGATTTTTCTTGACTCTATATATTTTGAAATTTTTACATTTTATGTGAAAGTGAAGAAAGTAAGATTGCCTAGGAGTTAACTTTACAATGCAAAATTCCAGGCTGAATTTACATCTTTTCAATTCTTCAGATTAACCAGTATCTCCAAAATGGCAAGTCTCACACTGAAATAAATACATAGAATAGAGACCACTATCTCCAATAAACATATGGGACTGATAATATTAAAAACCAGTTATACACTCACCCTAACTAGAAGTGTCAGCACAGAATGGGAAACACAAGTAGCGCATATCTTTTTTTCTACAAGGCTTTGCTTGTGAAAAATTTGAATTCAGCAGAGTGCTGTACCACACACACACACACACACACACACACACACACACACACACACACACATACACACAGAGGTAGACCAGATAAGCAGGTGTCTTCAGCTTTCAGCTCACCAGATTTTACATGACAGAAATTGAGTAGGACTCATTTGACCAATAACTGGTGAAAAACAATAACCCCCCTTCCAGCCCAGAGGGTTTCTATGGGAATCCTGTCTATATTAGCTTTGGCAGAACTCGTGGCTATTTTTAGAGAATCTGAAAGCAACCAAGACTGCTTTTTACTTTTATACCAATGCGAACTGGATCTACGTTTTCAACTCTCTCACCCCATGCACACCTTGCCCACATCCACACACTCGAAGAAAAAACAATCACATTCAGCTTTAAGTTGGGTGCTGTTCAAAATCAAAAGCCAAGTCGCTGGGTCTTTTCCCACATTGTTCAGGTGCTGACAAGCCTGTCTTTTTAATTAGCTCTAATTGCTTTTAAAACTTTACCCAGGAGACCTTGCTGCACTGTTAGACCTAAATCTGGAATATTAATGCTGCTCTTCTGACTACAGTCTTTCCTGGTAAAGCATGAACTGCTGGACTCGCTGTCTTCTTAAAAGTTCCCGAGTACAGACAGAGTCCAGCAGCCACACATCCTCCCTGTGAAGAACAAGTCTGTCAGCTAAAGTGGGGCCTCCTTCTCCACCCGATGAGATTATTTGCTCTGGCCATTCTGGGGCAGAAGCGCTGAGCCTTTCAACTGTTTTGTTCAGTAATAGCTATGCTTCTTCTTCCCTTGTCCTTTTACTAAGGCCTGTCCTACTTGCACATCTTATCTACTTCCTTCCCTTTTCTTCTCACTATACTAATAAGTCTCTTTAAAGAGATATAAAAATATGTGCATGTGCATAATTATAATACTTTATCCTTTTAGTTATATTACACTTCTTTAGTTCTTTAGTGTGACTGTACAAAATTAAATATCACATTTTGGTCATATTTAATACTGTCTGTGGTATGTTTAGCTAGCTAGTTTCCTTTCTGAGAAGCCATTTCTAGAGAATTGCTTCATTGATGGGACCAATTATATTTTCATCTAAATGATATTTTGAAATAAAAAGACCATAAACTGGTACTGCGTTATGCTAACTAGAGGCAGGATTATCTACCCATAAGGATACAGTTCTTCATTTATACGCAAGTCAAATCTGGGCAATGTTTCCAATGGAAACAATTCTTCTAGAATATTCTGTTATATGATCATTTTTAGGGGGGGAATTAAAAACAGAAAGAGACAGACTGTATGGTATGAGTCTGAAATTAGATGTAATACTTCTTTAAATTTAGGCAAAATTGACATGAACTGATCATTCTTTCTTCTGCCATATCAATTTTTTTTTTGTCTGTAACTGGAATGATATAGGAAACCTGTTCACTAAGTTTTATGTGTTTTGACTTTACACTTACTGTTCTAAAAATTTATAGTTCAGAGTATTTGCAATTAGACCTCACCTCTTCATATTCCTGGAGAAGAGTTACCACGGAAGTAATTTATCTCCTCAGGTTTTTCATTGTATATTACTTTGATCACTGCCTAGTGGTAGTTGCAGTTAGAGGACCAGGCTTTTTTTTTTTTTTTTTTTTTTTTGAGACAGAGTCTCACTTTTGTAATTCAGGCTGACCTTGAGCTCAGCCTGGAATTCACAGCAATCCTCCTGCCTCTGCCTCCCAAGTGCTGGGATTACAGTTGTGAGCACGCCTGGCACTGTGGTATGTGGTTCTGATTGCTGGTGGGCATGAGTCTCCATGCCCAGCACTGTTATATGTGGTTGCCGGGGATCAAACCTAGGCCCTTGCACTTGCAAGGCAGGCACAACAACCACTGAGCTAAATCTCTGGCCCGAGGACCAGGTTTTTAAAATAATAAGCATCACATGATGCTTCTGAATTTCTTTTAGCCGTAAAGTGTTTTGTCCCTTACAAAGTTCTTAAGAGCCAAAGATCTTCTTTTCCCACTTTTCAAATTTCTATTCTCAGTAGATTCTCTCATAATTGTTCATGTTGAAATTCCTGCTCACTTTGAGTGATATTAATAATCATTTCTTTGTAATATACCTTCAGTCCTTTGCTTTTATCTTTAAGTTACAACCAAGTAACTTGCTCTGGGTCTTAAATATGACCAAAATGTGATATTTAATTTTTTACAGTCACACTAAAGTTACCACCAGACATTTCTTGCTCCTATAGAAATACATTTTAAATATTTTACAATGAAACTAAGAGAAACAGAAGTAAAAACAATGAAAAGTACATAATATAAATAATTGAGCACATTCAAAGGCAATTTTAGACACTGAAAAATATACAGCAAAAAATGAAAATGACAGGCCAATATCCCTGATGAACACAGATTCCACAATACTCAACAAAGTATTAGCAAAACAAATTCAACACTATATCCAGAAGATCCCACACCACCATCAAGTTGGTTTCATTCCAGAGTTGCTTGGATGGTTCAATATTTACAAATCAATAAATGTAATGCATTTCATAAATAGAATGGAAGACAAAAATCACATTATCCATCTCAAAAGACCCAGAAAAGCTTTTCATAAGATTCACTATGTCTTCAATATAAGGTTCCTGAAAGAATTAGATAGCGATATACTAAAAAATATATACATAACAAACTCACAGCCAACACTGCTCTGAATGGGAAAAAACTGAAAATATGGTGTTGAAGATTAGTAACAAGACTATAACAGACTGACGGCCACTGAGGACAGAGGCTGTGCTACCGCAGTCTGTACCTAGCAAATCTATTCTTTATTTGCTTATTTGTTTGCTTATTTACGCAGTCTTGGGATGAAACTCAGGGCCTTCCACACTACAAACAAGCATTCTACCTCTGAGCCACATCCTTAGCCCAAATCTCCATTCACTCCAACTTAAATACAAAACTCCTCACCTTCAAAAATAGCTCATTGGCAAGGCTTGGAATGTCATAATTATTATCTCTATTAATTTTTTTGTTTGTAGAAATGGATTGAATCAGGTTCTTTTCCTAACTATATTAATTTCATGGCAGAAAATTCTTAAATATAAGAGCCTGTAAATGAAGACTGTCCATGTTTTCCATACACGACACCTTAAATGCACCCTGATGAGGTGACATTATGTGGACAGCCTCTTCCTCCAGTTCTGATGTGGCAGACTATGCATCATCATCACTTGCTGCTGCTATGATTCCCTCTGATTCACATTTTTTCAAGAGCTAATATGTGAGTACACTATAGAGGAAACTCCATTTGAACAGTCTACTACAGTCTACCCAGTTTATTTTTGCATTCACCTTTATATATATAATTTAAATACCTTCACAATATTTGATCATAACAGATGAAAGCAAAGTTATCTCATCAGAACCAACATTATTTTTACATTTCAATGATACATTCCAATATATAACAATTTTAAGAGAATCTTCAAATTTTGGTGTTTTGTAGACAGTTCAGATTCAAAAGGATTAAAAATAATAATCGAAGGTAATAGATTTACTTCTATTAAGTATGTCTAGGCCAGTTCCTTGAGTATATATGAATACAGGAAGATGAGCATGTTCCGGATGTATACATACATTCCATAACTGGGCTCTTCACCTTGTCTATAATGTGAGAAGAAAATCGGTACCACATGATAGGGATTTAGGCAGATAGCAAGGATCACTTTATCCTCTTCTCACCTCGACACGCCTCCCAGGGTTAAGCCGTTTACAGTTACTGTTTTCTGAGAAAAAGATTTTAATGCTTATACAGAAATAGATCTGAGTCATGATAATCTCTAAATAAAACAAACCCTACAAGTTATTGCAAGGTTACATACACCCATCTGAGCAATTAACAATTAAGATCATGTTAGATTCTGTGAGCCTATACAGACTGCATTTTAAAGTAAATTTTTACAAGAATCAAGATGTTTTATGCACATATCCCAGTTCCCCAAGATACATGTAATTCTACACTGCAAACACATGCTAATAAAAGAGTTGTATGTAAAAAAATAAAGTACATAAAGTGGACTTCTGAAGTGCTTCAAGCCATTTCAAATCCAAAATGAACTAAAACTTGTATTTGTTTAAGAAAAAAGGAGGTCTATTTTGAGAAAGAGGGTGGAAACATACAAGAATGTTGCCTCTTAAACATGGACCAAAAGCAAGGTGATCCACAAAATAATAAAGATTTTCTCCCTTCAGGAAGCTAAGAGGCAAGGCAACAATGAACTGAATCCTTATGAGTGGCAAACTCTTCAGAAAGGACAAATAGGCTATCTACGGTGTGGTAAAGCATGGGTCGATGGAGGGGCCCTCATTATTGATGGGTAGGAAAAAGGCACCTAAATTCTTATGAGTCTACAAGGGGTCCACGCCGACTCCCAGGCTCTTCCCATGGGCCTCCACGGATGCTCATCAGAAAGACCCGGGTCCGGGTCCCCGCCTGTGGCAAGTGACTGGCTGCTACAGGTGGAAGCCGGAGACCTATGGTGCAAGAACATTTCATAAACTTCTTAAGACATAATGCTTATGACATCTCATGGAAATTCATAGTATACAGAAATGAACAACACTGAACATGGCATTAAAAAGAGGAATAGAGAAAATGTTTTTCTTCTTTAGGAAGCAAACATGGCAATAGTGTATTATAAGATGGACAACGTGTGGAAATAAAGTGGAAAGAAAGAGTGAATGGAACTTGTGTTATAAAGTTCTCATACAGATGAAATGTTATAAAATTACTTTAAGGTAGACTGAAAAGTTAAAGATTAACACTGTAAATCAATAGAACTATTAATTTTTTTAAAAAAAATCTGAACATTAACAGATCAAAATTAGAATAAAATGAATGAATCAGAAATCTTTAATCCAAAATAAAAGAGTGAATACATGAAATCAGTACAATTAGCAACTATAAATTGAAAGCTATCATATAAATCATACTAAATGTAAACTTGGTAAATTAAGAGCCATAAGCTTTCAAATGGAATTAAAGTCCCAACTCTCTGAAATAAATAATAAATATTTTAATAGAAGAGATGAGCTAAAAAGCAAAGGATGAAATATATACTACACAAATGTTAGTCAAAAGGAAGATCAACTATATCAATCACATTTCAAAACAAAAATTTCACTAGGAATAAGAGAGACATTATATAACAATGGAGAACAATTCTTTAAGAATATATGCAAAGTTGAATGCATCTAACAATGTAGGTTCATAATATACTATGCAAATTCAGAGCCCAACTCACACAGATAGTTTGCTATCTAAGGTCACCTTGGCCTTGGCTTGATTGTATGCTTTTCCCAAATTAGCTTTCAGTATTTCTATTCCAACGCCTATCTGCTCCTCACCCAATCGAAATATTCTTTCTATGAATCTCTCTGTGATTCTTCCTCCTCACACCACCACTTTGGGTAATGGATAACTCTTTGTGTATCAGAGCTAATTTTTGACAGGTTTTTCTCTTCAGCAAATTATAAGATTCACAATGGTAGGTTTCATAGTTTAGACAGTTTTAATGCCTCACCTCCGACTAACAGTTTGACCTAAACAAAATCTAAAATACTATATTTAGACAATTGACATACTTAGGGAGACATTTCTTTTTTGACCGTTATCCCTATGTTTGTGGTACACAATGATTACAGTCACTGTGGGGTTGGTACATGCATGTGACGAATGTTAATTCTTCTTAGCCTCCCTCTTCCCCATCCCCCACCCTGCAGCCCCTTTCCCATGTGCCAAAGATCTATCTCCCTGTTTTCTAAATATGAGATATTTGTAGGAAAATGGATGTACCTGAAACTAGGAAGTGAAATAAATCAGACACATAAGCTTACATATCTCATCATTTGTTTTATACAGGAAACCTAAAGAATATGGATTTCTTTAAATTACCTAAATGAATGAAACTCACTACATATATGTTAGAAGAGTGGAATTGGGAGGCTTGCACAGTAGAAGTCTTCTTCAGTAGAGCATCTGGCAGGTACACAGGTGTATTTAAGGCAAATACTCAAGTTTAGCATCACTTTAGTTTTGCTTACAAGATACAAAATTAGTTTGTGACCAATGAATTGAGCTTTTAAATTATCTATGTAATTCAAAGTATTTTAACTTCAAGGATTGTTCTTTTTTTCCTTTATAAAAAATGAAACAAAACTTCATGACAAAATAATAAGAACAGCAATACTTAATATATTGTGTATCTGTATCTTTATTTTTATTTATTTATTTTTTGAGACAGGGTCTCGCTTTGTAGTTCAGGCTGGCCCCGAGCTCAGCCTCAAACTCACATCACAGCAATCCTCCTGCCTCTGCCTCCCGAGTGCTGGGATTACAGGTGTGAGCCACCACACTCTGCACTGGGGTACGTGATACTGATTGCAGCTGGGTGTGAGTCTCCACACCCAATATTGTATGTGGTTACCGGGGATCAAACCTGGGCCCTTGGGCTTGTAAGACAGGCACTGGAACCACTGAGCTAAAATCCCAGGCCCACTGTATCCTTATCTTTAAAGCACCTGTTCAAAGTATAAGACATAAATCAGATTCTTACAAAAAAGAAATAAATGAAAGCAAAGCACTTTCTTTTAAATGAACTAAGATAAACTAGTAGTCTAAGTGAAACAAACTTATATACATTAAAATAGTATTGAAACAATGGAGTTTGTAATTTGGAGAAGTATTTGAACTTTCCCTATTTCCTATTTTTCTCTCTTCTATGTTGCCCTTCCTTTGGGCATATATATAATATGATCAAGGGCATAATATAATATATAATATATATACATAATATATAATATAATATATATTATATATTCTTTTCCCCCTTTATTTGGTTTATTGGTACATTTTAGATATACATCATGATCACATTCATCATTGGGAATCTGTACATGATGTACCTGCATCCTCATTTTTTCCCATTCCCCTGCCCTCCCTACAACCCTCATCCCCTATATACATAAGCATTGTTTCCATTTTTTACCATCAAATTTTTCTTCCCCTTCTTCGCTTTCCCCTGCCCCTAATCCTTCCTTCTCTTTGAACATTTTTTATTTCATAATACAAGCTTGTATGTGTGGCTTATTTCATTTAACATTATGTTCTCAAGTTGCATCCATTTACCTAAAAATGCCTTAAGTTTATCATTCTTTAAGGTAGTAGAGTTCTCCATTGTCTATGAATACCACATTTTCCTTATCCATTCATTTTTTGATGTATATTTATGCTATTTTCAAGATATAGCTATTATAAATTATGCTGCTATGAGCAAGGGCATGTATGTAACCCTGTAATATGATGATTTTAACTCTTTTGGGAAGATGTCTAGAAGAGGGATACATGGGTCAAATGTAATTTCTATTTTTAGTTGTAAATAGAACTATATTTGAATAACTTACATTATGGTGTCAGTATTATTAATTTTTTAATCAAATGAACATGAAAAGGAATTCTGTATGCATTTGAAAACTCAATTATCTTTTTAGGAAACTCATTCATTTTTAGAGCTCAATATATAAATCTATGATTTAGGGGGTTTTTTTTGAGATAGGGTCTCGTTTTTGTAGTTCAGGCTGGCCCTGAGCCTAGTCTCGAACTCACAGCAATCCTCCCGCCTCTGCCTCCCAAGTGCTGGGATTACAGGCGTGAGCCACCATGCTGGGCTCTGTGGTATGTGGTTCTAATTGCTGGTGTGTGTGAGTCTCCACACCTGGTATTGCTGTATGTGGTTACTGGGGATCGAACCTGGGTCCTTGCATTTGCAAGGCAGATGCTGGAACCACTGAGCTAAATCCCCGGCCCTATGATTTAGTTTTATTATTTATAAAATTAATAAAACCCCAAGGACACTGACTATCCATTGGGAGTTCTTCTACCTGAGTAAATTTTAAGTATTCATGCATTTACAACCTATTGTTTTGAAATAGCTGTTTTTATCCAAAAACTAAATCTCAGGCAAGGGATGTAGCTCAGGGGTTGAGCCTCAAGCACTGAGAGAAACTAAATAAAATCCATGAGGTCGACAACAACAAAAACAAAAAGCACACTGAAAAAAATAACAACCACTTGAAAAATCAATCTCAAAGTGACACTGAAGCTGGCTGAAAACCAGAAAGAAAACCATTACTTGTAAATAATTATTTTTACAAAGTGCATAGATTATTAATCCCAGAGAGTTCTGTATTCTGTGCAGAAGTTGTGCATTTCCACTCAGAAAACTCTCTTTAGTAAATCCTCTGGGGAGTGTTTTCCTAAGTTTGCCAGTGACTCAGACTGTGGCCAGGTTATTTGCTTTTCTGCCTCTTAAGCATTTCCCATTTCCAAAATTTATACAAAATTTGTCATGTGCCCTTCTGAATAACACTTTAATACCAACATATGCAGATCAAAGTTTATGAAATTCCAACTCCATGTTATTTGCATTTCAATTAAAATTATAAGCAAAGAAGTAATTACAGGTTTTAGACCCCTCTCTACACTTTGACAGAGTTGTCATTGTAATTATAATTTGGCTCCTGAATGGCAAGGATTACCTCCCTGACGGGCTATGTTAATTTATATGTTTGCTTTTAATTAGAAAATATTTCTGTAGAAATAAAGGTTCTATGAAAAGAAAAACCAAATGACCAAATGGCATGTCAAAACAACCTTAAGTTGATTACATAAATGGAAATAAAAATATTTTTTAAAAATATTGTGTATGGCTGTTCAAGACAGGATTATTCCCAGTGTGGGCTATTTGTGCCTTGTATTTTTCCATCCACCTACCTGTGGTTGGATGATTTCCCTACCCATGTTTTGTGGAATCTGGAAAGCAGGACAGGCCAGGAGAAATGCTATATGACGAAGCTCAAATCCTTCTTTTCGGCCATTTGTGATCAAATTGGAGGAAATGGTTCATGGCGAGATTTAACAGCAGGTACATCAATGGGTTCAATTCGTCTACTTTGTCCCATAAACATGGATTGCTGATGGTTAACTGATCATTCAATGGCAGCTGAAAGCATATTTCTGAGTGAAAATTCCTAACCTCCACTAAAATATAAACAGTCAGAAAGGTACCTTGTAACCAGGTAGCTTTAAAGGTACCTACAAATCATTTTTTCCAAGAGGCTAGATACACTGATACTGTATTTGGTCTGAATTTTCAGCAAAACTTTCATGTAAATCCCAGAGCAAGGATATGCCTTGAAATGAAAATGCTCTGGAGTGCTGAGAATTCCTTTGGTAGTTTATTCAAACTTCTCTGAATGGTAAGGCTCTATGACAGCAATGAGCAGTGAAGGGAAATATGAAGAGGAAGAAAATAAATATGTAATTTAGAATTTGTCCAGGATCCAAGAGTTGACTCCCTTTATTCAAGAAAGTTGAGTCATGGGCAAACCGCAGGTGGTCAGGGAGTGGGTGAACCATGACACATCTGTTTTTCATAAATCCAGACTGTGCCATTCGAGAGCTTTTCCTTTTTCTGAATGAAACACATTCATGTGTAGACATGTCAGTGCCAGTGCAGAAAAACATCAGCTCTCCTGACACGCTGTATGCTTCATATTTGCCCAACTCCTGGGCCACCTTGCCGCCCCTGCCAGGGAGCTTCCTCAGGAAGTCTGATTCCAGCAGGGGGTGATTTTTCTCACATACCTCACTCTCTTTAAGATGAACAACTGCCTGATTTAATGAGATTCCCACTCAAAGTAATTGTGGCGTATGTTCTTATTAGTCTGATGCTCATATCTCTCAGTGGACGCAGAAACAGCAGCAAGAAACTCTAAACAACGGAGAAGTGGGTGTACAAATGTGCAGTCACCTCTCGAGTACGATGGCTGTACTACACCCAAGTCATCCACCTTCCAAACTTCAGTGTGCATCCGAGTCACTTGACAGGTTGGACAGAATACTCCCTCTGTTCAGAGGGCTGAGGATAAGCCCACAACTTTTGGTTAGGACACACTGCCAAGTAAGGTTCTACCAGGCTGCAGATCTCTAGGGCATGTCTGAAGGTTTCAGAAAGGGCACACCTAGGACATAGGACTTTACAGGAAGCTTACAACCAATCAGCGGACATCGAAGGCACTTTGAATTACCACAGTGCAATTCCATCTCTTTCGCTAGTTTTTGTGAGAACAGTATTTGCATCTAGAAACAGGCTGAAATTAAAAAAAAAAAAAAACTAAAAATCTTGTTGTAATTAACATCCGATTAGGAGCTAAAGAGATGCTGTTGTCGGAGTTCTCCAAAGAACAGTGATGTGACATGAAAGTCCTACTGAACTGCAGTATGGCAGAACTGGCCATTGTCATGCTCTACAGTATTTCTCACTGCTGAAGGGAAGTCAGTTTTTCTATTTATAAAATGGGTGTGATCTTGCTTTATCAATTTAACAACCTTGTTGATAGTGTCCAGTAAGTTCATATGTATGACAGTATTCTGAAAATATTTTGGAAAATATGATGCAACTACATTATGACTTTAGGATATGGTGAAAACAATGAGAATTCATCTGCTGTGTACCCTGCTAGGTGAGTGATGATGAACCTTTTGGAGCTTCCAACAATACAAACAGCCCACTGAGGTATGTGTGCCATAGGCTCACCTCTACTGAATTAGACTGTCACATCACTGAGGACAGAATTGTTATGCTTTTTAAATAATTTCATATCCTCAGTTGTTTATTCCAATGTTATCACAGTAGTACTAAAATATCCAGATGATTAATGAAATGGCTAGCTGAAAAACAAGGTCATAGTATCTAATTACCAACATTTTAAGCTGTCTTTTAACACGTTATTATGAGAAAGAAGACACTAAGACCAGAACAGAGATTCTTATCTAGTTTTATGTTATAGGCCCCTTTGGCAATACCACAAAGCCAATTAACCATTTTTATTAGTACTTTAAAAAGCACAAAAGAAAAACACTTAAAAATAATTATGTAGAACAATGATAAAATGTTAAAAGTATTCTTTAAAGAAAACAGGTCTCACAATCTAGTAGTTAAAAATAATTTTGAAGTAGTGTTGAGTATAAATTATGTTTGATATATACTCAATACCTATGATATTATTCAGAAGTCATGTATGATTTATATTTTTGCCAATGCTACTGTGGTTTAGGGCTTATATCAATAATAAAAAAGATATCAAGTATCAGTTGCAGTTAATGAAAATAAATATATGCTTTTTCCTATCCAGGTTGTACACCTTAGTTTATAAACCCCTAGAGAAAGGCAGATATTAAGAGTTATGAAACAATAATATCCTTAAGAGACCTCAAATCCACACTCTATCTTCTTGTAAGCAAGGTTTATATTACAACATATTATTTTTTAGTATAATTATATTTTATATATATATTATATTTTATATTTTAGTATAATTTAAAAGCTTTGCAGTTTTATGAACCAATCCAATAGTTTCATTATTACATTAGTATATATAATGAATGGTGTGTATTAATTTAACACACTGCAGCAGTGTTAGAAGAAAGAATATTTATGAATCTTGATCTACCATCTATTGCTTTTAGATATCAATATATTATCCCCGATGGCATTTTCTAACCTTTCCCCTCTTTCCTATATTCAAAATTACATTGATGCTACTTTGACAAAGATGCTGCTCTCAGAACTGGCTTACGCTGAACAAAAATATTTAGCCAAATATATCCAATGTAGTTGTGAAAGAGGAAGAAGAAAACAAAAATTCTAAGTTATCTTCTCTGAAAGTGATACAATGCTTGTTTGCTTTCACTGTGGCTTCAGAATTATTGCAATGAAACTGCCATTAGTATCTGTCAACAAGTCCCTGACGGAGGAAGAAACAGTGACTCACCCCTGATCACTAGTGTGTCTACTCTGGTGTGTGTAAACTGCCTTCGAAGGGCACTGGAAAGAAGTTTGACGAGTTGAACTGAGAAAATCATGAAAAGAGAAGGGCTGATATCAAGGAGTCATGTCTCAGGGAAAGTGCAGGAATGATGCCGAGTCCAAAAGAAATAATGGCAATCAGAGCACAGGGAAGATCTTGGTGAACTGAGTGTCCACCCATATTTTGGGGCTAAGAGGTAAGCACTCCCCAGATTCCTACAGATGTCTGTGAATCACCAAAGTTTCAGTGATGTCTTTGTTGTAGATTGAATTGTGTGTCTTAAACACATGTTGAAGTCCTAAGCTATCAACGTATACCTAACAGTGTGACCCTAACTGGGGAGAGGAAAGGACCTATTCTTTCCTAGGTCCTAGGAAGGTGACCATCTCATGCACCTTGACTTCAGACCTCTGACTCCACAACTGTGAGAGATTATGTTTCTGTCATAAGCCACTCAGTATGTGGCCGTTTGGTTGGTACAATGGCCCAGACAAATGAATCTAGCTATATCCTTTAAGAAGAATCAGAAATTTACTATGACTAGCATTAGTGTGTGACCTGGTGTTTTGTCTTATAAACCTGCTCCCATTATGAAACTTTAATTGCAAAATATAAACTGATTTTAAAGAAAATGTAACTGTATTATTATTTCCACAAACACTGGCCAAACTTGGGAAACAGAACGAGACGATGCAAGTATGCCCATTGATCCTCAATCTTGATTATTGCTGCTATTCAGTAACAACCCCGAACAATTCAAGTCACTTTTAGAAATTGCAACGAGTGTGAAATTTGCAGATACTAACTTCATTTAAACAGTCTATTATTGATTTGATATTATAAGAGCAGCTAAGTCTAAAGAGCCCAATTCAAGCAATTAATTGATTAGACATGGCAAAAAGAAGTATGAAAGAGCCAATAATTTCCTAATTGATCTTTTCAGTTTTAAGGAGCTATTGTGCACATAGAAACAGGCTTTCCAACATTTCTTCTATGGACGAACCTTTAAATGGCAAAGCAATAAAACAAAATGTAATAGAAACAGAAGCACAGAAAACCTGCGTCTTTAGATTAAAAGGTCCTATATTTTAGCACAAACATAAATGTTCTCATTAAGAATGGCCCAGAATTTCTATGCACAATTTCTGCACAAAAGCTAGATAAACAACTTTTACATGGATAATTTTAAGTAAAAAAAAAAAAAAACTTAGTTCATCTTTCCTCTCTATTAATCTATGTCCTTCCCATTCTTCAATACTGTCTTTGACTCATGTTTCTTAAAAAACCTTCCTCGTCCAGCTGTAAGATTCTTCTGAAAATCTTTTTACTGTTGTTTTCTACTTCATTTCTGGATGTCCATTTCTCTGTGTGTCTCTCTCTATTACTTTGTATTCTTAATAAGAAGGACACGGTATAGAATATGCTGCTAAAAAGTATTCTGATATTTGTTTATTTCAGATCAGAACATCTCTTCTTCTCAAATCTTGGCTGTCCATACTCATAATTTATAGAAGACTATTACATAGTGGTTCTCTTTGGCACTGTAAGACACAGATCATTTCTTTACTAAATTCATATCAGAATTTAAATACCTACGGTCATTACTATAGCTCATAGAGAGAGGCCTGCTGTCCTCTCCTAAGTAGAACTGCACCGCTTCACTTGCACCAATATTACTTGCTTTGTCCAATAAAATGTGAGCTCAGTTATAAGCCTCATTTTGCAAGAAAGTTTCTGTTGCCAGTGAGTGATCTGCCCTCCCCAGTCCCCTGACCTGGGACTGAGGAAGTGTGTGACTACAGAGTTTCCATTAGTCTGAGTCTCTCAAGGGTGACAACAAGTAAGGCTCTCTAGACATGAAGCATCAGAGAGAAATAAGCTTCTGCATTGAGACTAGCCTTATATTCACTGTGATCTTCCTATACTCTTTTTTTTTTTGTTACTGCAGCAGATCCTTGATTTCATGAAAGATGCAATAACAAAAATTGATAGCATATCCAATACTTTTTCATTCCAGTTAATTCTGCTCCATGAAATAGATAAGGCACAGACTAGAGTTATCAGTGTACCAAAGAGAAAGATAGGGCTCAGGGTCAACAGATCTGGTAAGCATATAACTCAGGAATTGAATCTGAGTCCAGCATTATCTCCAACAAGTTGTCCATTATCCATCAGATGCAATGAACACCCAGTACTAAGGACAGGATTTGACTTTTAAAAGGGCTTATGTCTATTGCAGCATAATTTTAGTACATTTACTGGTAGAGATAATAACTAAAAGTCAACAAACTGTGCCTATGTTCTTCTTCATTACATAATAAAAATGAAAATAAAATGTTTATCTACTATAAATTAATTTTAAATTTAAATTATGAAGTTGCAAGATAATGTTGGCTTAAATCCATTCACTTTCTATTAATACAATTATAATTTAGTAGTCTGCAAAATATTGAAAAAAATGTATTTATATCATGAAGTATTTCATTAATTGGTTGGACCCAGTACCAGTAGAGAAAATTTTAGCCTACTTATTTAGAATGCTTTTATTTAGATAGCTGTATTTCTACTTCTGTCCCGAGCTTTGATCTTTCAGTCTGCTAAGTATTTAATGAGTGCTGCCATATTACCTGAAGTTGAATGCTGTTTAGATCAAGATACATCTAAGACAGTTAAAGTGATCAAAGCTTTTGGAACAATTCTGCACAAAAGCTAGATAAACAACTTTTACATGGATAATTTTAAGTAAAAAAAAAAAAATCCATTCTTTTGTTTTTCTCTAAGAAGCCAGAAGAGTTAATGTTCCTCTTAGTTATGTGCAAGGGGCATGAAAGTAAACAGATGCTCAGAGTCCGTAGGTCTGAACGATACCAGAACAGATCAGGGACAGACCCGACAGCTGAGCCCTCCTGAGTTCCTTTCTGCATCTGGACATCATTCTGAGGAAAAACGCGACCTCCAGGGTGTGGCTTCAGAACACCACGGTGGCTGCACGTTGCTGAATGTCCCTACAGTGTCCAAACTTGATTTGGTCCTCAGGAGGATGACATTTTAAATCAAAATGTCATTAGGCTTAGATGCAACATTTATTGCATTTTATATGAAAAGTATTAACGTATACTAGTGACAAAAATATATCAGTACTAATAATGAATATAAATAACTGAATAGCGGCCTGGAACTACCTGGAAATCTTGAGCAGATCACGCTTTGGGAATTGTGTTTATTTATATCAGATACGGAGAAGAAAACTGACCCCCTGGAGATCAGTGGTATAAATAGCAGTCTAGAGAGGAGCGGCGGAAGCATCTGTGTATGTGAACGGGCCAAGTAGAACTCCTGCAAGCCCCGTGAACTAGGCAAACTTCTTCCAGGGTTGAACATTACAAAAGCTTTTACCCATTCAAGATGACCCTTGAATTGCAGTGCAGCAAATATTCAAACGACTGCAACAAGAAAGATGCCAAAGCTACCTTCTACGCAGCTCTGCACCACGATTCCATCTTTAGACAGATTTTCTCTTTTCTCTCTAAAAACAGTCACACTAGGATACTTGAGAACTAAGTATATAATAAATCCTCAACCCATCTTAGACTGTAAAAGCAAAGGAGAGCCACTGAGGGATATAGAAGGGCCAATCAAAACAAACAAAGAGTGCAGGTATACATTTGTGTGTGTGTTTTCTCCAGATTTAAATTTTTAAAAATTTACTACCATAAAAGACACACAGCCATTAATTCCCTTCAAAAGACTTCCTTTCATTTCCAGCACACTTCTCTCGCCATTCTGGTCAACTCCAGAAGCAGTTCCAGAGTCCTCTTTTGCGACTTCAGAGACGCAGTCAAGACTTCAGCAAGCGCCATGGCTGAGTCGCATCAACAGAAAGGCAGGCCCGTGAAGACGTCACCGCGTGTCTGCGTCCACCAGCTCGAGCACCATCTGCCTTATGAATCTTCCCAAAGTCAAAATGCCCGTGCAAAGGAAACATTGTGAATCGATTCAGGGACACTGAAGCAGCCCTGAAAGTACAATTAAAACCACTCACAGAAGAGGACTCAGAACTGCTTCAGACAGCAGCAAGGCCAAGGAAATGTGCGCACTTCGCACAAGGGGTGGGTTTTGAAAGGATTAATGACAACGTAATTTTTACTATAATACTTTTTTTAAAAAAATGTAAATATTTAGGTAAAAGGCAGGGTATGAAGGGGGTAGGTGTTGGGTGTGTGGGTACAGCTGGCAGAATTCTTTAACCAGCTAGTACTAGAGGACCTCAACATCTTTAATCAGATGACACATTCTTCAGAGTTAGGGATAAGGAAAATAGACTTGTCTCCTATCAAGGTTGTCATTTCCTGTCCTTTGAGACATATCCTTTAGAGAAGACAGACTTCAGCGAGTGGATTTGTTCTGAGTTTTGTTTTTCTTTGTAGCTCGATAAGGGCTCCTACCCAGCGGCAGGAGGGTAGGTCCAACTGCCTCTTCTCTTGTGGATTTTCAGTATGTGATGACCACCGTCAGGCCATCTAATTGCATCTTCTCCATGGCAGGGTGCAATATCTCCATCACTTGGGAACTCATAAGTGCACATCCCTACTCCTTTCTTTTCTCTCACTTTCTCAGAACCTCCATTTAAAAATCCCCACACGATTCACACGCTTGCTGTACTGAGACATTGTCAATATTACTCCTTTAGGTGAAAAAAGAGGCCTGTACTTTTGGAACACTCTTTACAGGCTAGTCCCTGACGCTGGCAGAAACTCACAGAGCTTCATCCCTTTGGTTAAACTGCAAAGTTCTCCTGGTGACTCAGCATTATTAGAAAGGCCAGAGGGAAGGAACACTGTCTGATTTGACGTGACACTTCTGAGTTTCTCTGAGCACTCGCTTCTCAGGAAGTCTTACATCCAAGCTGAAACCAGGTGAAGTTCCACTCATTGCCTGAGCAGCTCCCTGTGGCCTGCTCTCAGCAGGAAGACACGACATCAACAGCCCAGTGTGCAGTCTTCTTTTTCTGTGACAGGTGACCTGTGTCATCTCCAAGGTCAAGGACTCTTGGTGTTTGTTCTTTAGCACCTAAGTGTGCTATATTGCAAGTACTAGACTGTGACATCCATACTGCTAGATCTCCCTCAAAAACACAACGGTAGCATCCGTAAAGACATAATTAGAAGTACAATAAAATGACTGAAAAGAAAACAAGAGTTGGCAGGATTTAGCTCCCCAAATCCTTGGGGTTTTACACCCAGCACAGGCATGGGATGCTACAAAAGCTTGACACTGAGGGACATGATCCACTTGCCTAGATTCCTTCTATCGTCAGAGTGGGGTTTGGCAAAGTTTGCAGCCACTCCCGATCCTCAGAATTTCATCTCTCCTGTGGGCTGGTAAACATCTCCCTCAGGATGAGGCAGTATTTCCTATATACCCCTTGCCTGAATCACCCCAATGCCTGCAGACATTGTCATAAAACTGCTGTTGGACTTGACCTTTTGCTGAAGATCTCATTTTGCCTTTACTGTCTGTCTGGTAGCGGACTTTGTCAACTCAGGTGACTTCCGCAGATCTCTTCCTAGGTCTCTCAACACAACAGCTGCCCACTGCAAATCTATCACGCATCGAGAATTTCTAGTTACTAATAGTAGAAAAGTTTCTCTCAGGACAAACTGATCCTGCATTCCTGCTTGAGTTTCCTTCCTCCTCTCAAAATGATTCTGACCTTGTTCCCCAGTGCCATTTACCAGGCCAGTATGTTTTTTAGCATCAGCTTTCATATGTGTCTCCTATCTCCAATGTCTTTATGTAGCAAATACGAGGTACTTAATAAATATTTTTTAACTGGAAAAATCATAGTGGCTCTCTGCAGACATCATTATCTGAAGAAGACATCAAAAATTATGGAGGATATGGGATCACTGTAAGAAAATTTTGGAAAAACAGTCTCTCTGGTAAGTGGCTTGGTTTCAAGCAAGTGAGATTCTGAGCACAAGATCCAGACGTGTCTTGCCTGGATGCCGCAGCCCCAGAAACTGTGAGATAATACATTTTTGAGCTACTCAGCTTACAAAAATCTGTTACGCAGAAATAGATAATGAATATGATAGTCTAAATTTAGAATTCTGTAAATATTATTAAAATACAAGAATCAATTTATTTTGTAGCTTCATCCTATATGAGGCAGTCTCTGAATGACATCAGTTTCTGGGACCATAAAATAGTAGAAAAGCTGTTGAATTAATAGCTTCTCAGTCCTAAATTCTCGACTCAATGAACATACCATCTGTTGCTCTGCTGCCTTCTCTGATAGAGAAAAAATTATTTAGGGGACTATGGGTTTCTTTAAATCTCATGTTCATAAAAGTGGTGAGTGCATTATCATCTCTAAGAGAGAACAGTTTTTAAAATGAAATTTAGTGAAAAAAAAATGAAACTTAGTGAAGCAGTGCTAGCTTACTGCTTTATGAAATGAAACAAGTTCGGAAGCAATAGGGTCGAGGCAGAGTGAAACCAAAATGAAAGTCACTGTGAAGGTCTTTGATAGAACAGGATGTGGTAACATTTAGGATTTGCTCTCCTTGTAGCTTATTTTTTGAGCCAGTTGAATATGTCACAAATGGTGGCCTCAGTCCTTCAGACCCAGCACCACTGTCTATTAGACTCTGAACAGATTTACTCTGTGGAACAAAGAACTGATTTCTACAATTCTCAAAGCTATGACCATTTCATAAGTGTCATATGAATCTTTAATTTTTTATAGTATTTAAGAATGAACTGAATTTGGAAAGCAAGTTTAGTCTTGCAGCAAAACTGACCAGAAAGCAGAGTGTCCATAGGCACCCTGTTCTCAAATATGAAGACCTGCCATCCAAGCAGAACACTAAGAACAACCGATGAACCTACACTGGCACATCATTATCATCCAACACACTGTGCATTCAGGCTCATCATTGGTGTACTGCATCTTGTGGATGTGGACAAATGTATAATAATATGCATCTGTCATTATGGTAGTGAAATGAGCAGTTTCACAACCTCTGTGTTCTGCCTAACCAACAATCTTTGCTTTCCAGGTCATGGAAATCAGTAATGTTTTATCTCAGAGTTGCCTTTTTTCCCCCAAAATGTCACACAGTTGGTATCATTCAGTACGTACTCTGTCAAACTTGTTTCTTTCACTTAGTAATGACTAACATTACACCGGACAATATCTCATTTTTCAGCGCTGAGTGATATTCCATTGTCTGGATATATCGCAGTTTGGTTTTTGTTGTTGTTCTTATGATTTTTTCCCATTCTTCTGCCCTCGCTCAGCTTGTTAATCCACTCACCACCTGGAGGGACATTTCAGTTGCCCCAATTCTGCTTAATTTTCTTCTTCATTTTTTTATGTTGCTATGTAAGCTCTTGTTATTGAACATGAAAAATAATGTAATAATTCAGTACAACAGAAGAAGAAAAAAGGAACAAGAAAAATGAATTGTTTTAAGGAAGATGCAAATTGAAAGGCTATTTTGATTTAGATATACAGGAAAATACCAACATGAAACATTTAGGTAGAAACCTAAAGTATAATAGCATTCTAACTTTAACTGGTTAAAGTCTAGAATTATTTTATGTTCAGGAATATCTCGATTCCAGAAGGAGGTCTGAGTGGGAACAGTTGAGTGGGAACAGCGCCTGCAGGTGACTGAAATCCGAGGGCTCGGAAGTTGGCTTCTTCAGTCCCTCTGTCAACCATTTATTTTTCCTCTCTAAAATAATATTTTCCAACCTTTTTCACCTCGACCATGAGTAATACACTTTACAGACTTTCCTCCTCCTCTATGTCTGTCTCACTCCCTGCTTTCCACTGTACCCTGTAAATAAAACTCAGACAAGTTTTATGAAAAAATACTTAACCGCAAGGATTATGACAAAATCTAAATACTACAAAATTGATATGGAAGCTGGTTTCATTAACATTTAAATGTACTGTAAAACATCCTAAAATAAATGATACAAAAACAAGCAGAAACAAAAATGTAGTTATCTATGCACTAAAGTGATACCAACCACTACTAAGTCTCAGGACCCACAGGATGAAAAATATTCTCTGAATTCCCTCAGACACCACCAGGAAGCTGGTGCTACCTCCCGAAAAGAACAAAAGTCATCTATATTTTCTGGAAGAGAGCACGTACCTTCATCCTCCGTACATCCCTGTCCTAGCCTCGACTGCACACTAAACTTTTTACGGCTACCTGCTTTTTCCTTATTTTCCCTCTGTGAGTTCATTCTGTTTGTGAGGAAAGATATGATCAGCACTACCAGTAGTAAAACAGATCTTCTTTTATCGCTTAGTTTAAACACTCTTCAAAAGTTCTGTGTTGTACATTTATGTTCATTATCATGTAAGATTTAAAATATTTAAAAAGATGATTTTTTGCATTTATGTAATATTTAATTTCTTCCCTTAAAATACTTATTTACACATAAATGTAATTTATATTAT